>JANZLX010177911.1:0-12668 GCA_025531955.1 Erythroxylum orinocense
CTCTTCCTCTATCTGTTTTTGAGTGAGGAAAATTTGTCGTGGTGCAGGAGGATTTGCGTCCAGGGGGCGCTGGGAATTAGAGTGAGAATTGGCCTCGGCATTGTCCTCCAAGACTACACTCTGTTCTTCTTGATCTCGATTGTGAAGCTGTGGTTAATCATTCGGATGCGAGGATTGAGTGCGGGAATCATGATGCGGCGGCGGAAGAGTGACGGGTAGCTGCAAACCCATCCGTTGCATCGCAAGTGCCATGACGACAACTATATCAAGGTTGGCCGATGTCGCTTGGCTAACCTGTGTGTGTCTAGACGTGGTGCCCTGATGTCGGGCCCCACGGTGGACGCCATTTGGTTCAGCCAGATTCTGTTGAGGCTGGACGTTGCTGTTCGGATCCATAAAGTCTGTGTGTATGGCTTCTGAAATACCTGCAAAACAGTAAAAGGCACACCAGGGGTGATTGTCGGGAGGCCCCTCCGATGCTTAAGTCAGTCGTTTGGTAAGGGTTGTGGTCGCCAAGAGTAGAGAAAATTAGGGTTGCAGTATCGTACCTGCATCATGGCTGAATAGTACCTTATATATGGAATAATTACTAAGTTTAGGTCTTTACGTAGGTTTTAGTGTTTGCATGAGAGACACTCTCCTACTATTAGGCCGTCGATGTCTGGGCTTGAAGTTGGGCCTCATTTGGCCGACCCATATATCATATATCAAATTTAACCAAGAAATAATCATGTCCAAGATCAAGGACATCAAAGCCCCTAACCTGTGACCAATTCTGCTCAATCTTGGTGTAGAGGACCCTGAAGGAGATTGATCGAACCAGAAGTTTAACCACGATAGATTGTCGCCACAGAAGCTCGAGTTTAGCCATATATGCTGGGTCAACGTTGAAGACCTGCAAGAGTTGATTACTATTCTTGAAATCTTTTTTCACAATGCCCGCTGCGATGAGATCAACTGGGATCCTATCTTGAGCTTTGTAATCACGTTCCTTAGCTTGTTCGTGAATAAGAACTTTATCCTTCCAAGACAGCAAGGGGGGGCCAGAGTGCCCAGAGCGCTGGAAAGATGGATCTAGTGGGATCACAAGAGGGATCAGATCTGGTGGCTTATCAGGGGGCCTGTTCTTTTTGGAAGGGCGAGGGTCAGTGGAAAAGAGGTGTACACGAGAGGTCATCGTCACGTTCACAAAGGAAAAAAGCAACCATTGATTTTAAGAAGTACATTATTGGTCAATTACAGAAAGCTCATTTTTGGTAAGAAGAAGAATGATGGTGTTTTTTAAATCCATTTTGTACACCTCCTGAACGATTTTTTGTGTGTGTGTGTTAAACTTGTGAAGAAGATTTTGTATAATAAAAAAGATCGTGTAAAATTACCTGCTATATTTGAATTTAAGGAGGATGAGGAGATAACAATAACAATATTTAGTTATTTGAAGAGGTTTAATAGTGCATAATCTTAGTCTTAACTAATTAAGAAAGATGTTGTTTTTAAATGGTCAAACTAAAATAAAAAATAAAAATCTATATTTGAATTTAAGAAGAAGAGTATAAAAACTAAAAATGTCTATGCAATCATTTTTATAAGTAAGAAGTAAAAATAAAAGATTTTTGTGGATTCTTCTTTTTGTTATGGAAGAAATAATGAGAATGAAAAGAGTTTTTTAAATGAAAAGTAAAATTGAGCCTGTTTTATAACGGTTAATTCCGTTAAAGTTAAAAGTTTGGGCTTAGGTTTGAGGAAGAAAAAAAAGGAGGGCAGTGGACCAATGTAATAAAAGAGAGTGTTTACTTGGCTGAGAACTTAAGGATTAATTACTTGGTGAAAACATTGAATGGGGAATACAAGTTGCGGTTGCGGAGGACGGTGGGGCTGATCCATTTCGCAACCTCTGTCCCCACCCTTCGTTAGTCCTTTTTCTTTCAGATCAACAATCTAATTCCCCCATTTTTAATAATCATTTTTTAGTACTAAATTATTTTATGTATTTATTATCAAAGAAAAAAAAAGACATTGCGACGATATTAACGCCATTCTATATTCTACGTGTTGTTAAGCAAAAACAATTAAAATAATATTCTATTTTTCTCCATAATAACTTGTCTCAATCAGAGAAGACACGGCCATAAGTTTCCTCATCATCTGATCTGCTCGTTATTATTGGTTGTATATTATTATTATGGTAATGCTTTGACCAAAGTCGCCGCCGTTAAATCTTTTCTTCTTTTTCTAACACCAATTGCGTTGAATACACTTAAAGCTAATAGATCTTAAAAAGGTTGGTTTAAAGACATTATTGGATCATATACTCACCATATTTCTACGTCGTTTTTAAGTATCCAGCTCAGTGGATTGAAGTGAGGGATGGCACGTATGTATGTATGTATTCATATCATACTCAACTCAGTAGAAGGTGACCAGCACTTAATTAATTTCATAGGAAAGCATTCATGTTTAGTAATTGCTATTTATTTGCCTTGCCCAAAGAAAATAAAACCTTTCCTTCCGTCAAGTCAACACGAAACAAGAATGTCTTTGGGTTGGGATGGTATGACTTCCCACTATTATATTTTAATTAAAAATGACCTTATTTTTATTTTTATTTTGTACCACTGTAACTGACTCTTGCTATTATTCGCTCCTCTCTGCCCATGAACACGCACTCTCTTCTCTGCCCTAGATCTCTACTCTCTCTTCCTCTTCCTCATTTTATCCATTTCTCCAAAACCCCTAATCTTGGGGTTTCAGTTTAAGTGTCAGTTGTTGCATGGGTTTCAAGATTAGATGTTGAATCTGTTGAAACTCATGCACTTTTTTCAAGGTATGTATGGTATATCTTAATTATCCTACAAATTTTGGTTTTATTTTGTTGGTTGCTGCAGTTGTGAAGGTGATGCTATGCTGGTTCAGAGAATTTATTCTTCCTTGAGGATTAAAGTAGAGATGTGATTTTGGACCTTGTTTGTGAACGTTCATCTTGGGAGTGTTAGAAAAGTAAAAAGAGATTCACAAAGTTTTAGCTTTCAAACTTTTCCACATTTTCATAGTGGGATATTTTGTGAAGAAATGGGACTCCATCTAGAGTATAAAAAATGGGATCTTTGAAAATTAATTATTGATTGTAAAAGAGGTTGGTGTGGGAGGTGGTTTTGCTGGGTGATGGGTTGCATTTGTTGTAAGCCCTCGGCCATTGAGGACAGTAAAGACAGTCCTAGGGAACGACTATCTGCCAAGTCCGTTTCGGACTTGAGGGCTTCAAGGACCACCTCTTCACGGAGGGAAGAAGTATATAGGGCTAAGGATCGATATGACAACAATGATGGGCGGACAATGTTAATTGAGAAGCCAGCAAATGGATCAGCTAGATTGCCTGGAGTTGAATATATTGATAGGAGGAGGGAACATATGGAGTCCGTTCCTACTTCACATCCGGGAATAGGCAGTGTACCAAAAGCCACCGAAGGGGAGCAGGTTGCAGCAGGGTGGCCTTCCTGGCTAGCTACAGTGGCTGGAGAAGCAATTAAAGGATGGGTCCCGCGACGTGCTGATTCTTTTGAGAAACTGGATAAAGTATGCTTTGCTTTGTCCTGATTTTCTTGTGAAATTAACTTGGGTCCCTTGTAAATAATACTTGTCCTGCAAACTGCCATTTTATCATGCTTTGTCATTGCATAGCTAACAACTGCTGTTGATTTCATTTTTAAACATTTATTGATTACTATGTGCACATATATATCTGTATATGGTCTTTTTACACCTGATTATATCAGTTAGGATCTAAATGAGAGTTCTGTGTTGACACGGGACATGCCTCACATCACTATCTACTTGGCTAGTCTGTCTTAAGCATTAACATGAGAGCAAACATTAGTTTTAAATTTAATGAGTCCTAAATAATTCTTTGAGAGCTTTGTTTTAGTGAAGGACGTCCCAGAAGAAGGAATAAACGATTCATTTTATATCTTGTAGAGACAAATATTTAATTTTGAGAGATTCGGTTAAACAAGAAATGATGTTTAAGGTTTCAAAATGTACTCTGTAGCTTCTGTGTCCTTTTTTCTTGTGGTTTTATTCTTTTCTTTTGGTATATAACCAGTGATATAGTTTATCTTTAGTTCTAAAGAAACGAAGATTATCGGTTTCCAAAATTATGCGTTGAAATTGCAATATCAAAATGCCTGATATGATCTTTATTTCTGGTATTTACTGATTCTAATTACTACCTGCTTTGCTTACATGTGCATGAGATTTGACTGTTTCGGAGAATTTTTATTTGGAAGGAAATATTTTTCCTTGTTTTGACTAAGATAATTTAACTCATAAAATTGGGCATATCTTATGTTAATTAACATATAATTTTTTCTTGAAGAGAAATGATACATGAGCCGTCTTTCTCTATATTGCTGAACCACTAGGTGTTTTACCCACTCTGTTCAGGCACTTGTGTCAAAAACTGTGTTCATACAATGTTCTTTTTTTCTTCACTGGCTATGCTTATTGAATTGAACATTACATATTGGTCTACTTTCAGTTCACCCGTTGACAAGCTTCCTTTGGTTGCAGATTGGTCAAGGAACCTACAGTAATGTGTATAGGGCTCGTGACCTTGACCAAAGGAAGATTGTTGCTTTAAAGAAGGTAAGGTTTGATAACTTGGAACCAGAAAGTGTGCGCTTCATGGCTCGAGAAATTCATATTTTGCGCAGGCTTGACCACCCTAATGTAATAAAACTAGAAGGTTTAGTCACATCAAGGATGTCTTGTAGCTTGTACCTTGTCTTTGAGTACATGGAGCATGATTTGGCTGGGCTTGCCTCAAATCCTGGTTTAAAGTTTACAGAACCACAGGTACATGTGCAACTTGAAACTGTTTTAGATTTGGTTACTTGCCCGTTAGCTTTTAACTGTCCAATTATGTTCCATATGAATAGCACCAAACAATATTACATGTTCTTCACAAAAAATGTTTTGGGTGGAAAAATGACATTTAAGAAGCACTTATTGTTTGGTATGAGTACATATCATGCACTTTTCATGCTTTTTTACTTAGAACATTTCTTTATTGTCTATATTGTATTTCTTGGCAGGTCAAATGTTACATGCAACAACTTCTATTGGGACTTGAGCATTGCCATAGCCGTGGTGTTTTACACCGTGATATAAAGGGGTCTAACTTGTTGATTGACAACAATGGAATCTTGAAAATTGCAGATTTTGGTCTAGCAAGTTTTTATGATCCAACTCATACTCAGCAATTGACAAGCCGTGTTGTGACCCTTTGGTACCGTCCTCCGGAACTTCTACTAGGAGCCATCTACTATGGGCCTGCTGTTGATTTATGGAGTACTGGATGCATACTTGCTGAACTCTATGCTGGGAAGCCTATTATGCCTGGAAGAACTGAGGTGTCCTTCTTTTGCAAACACAATACATTATTTTGTATGAGACAGTTTGTTCATTATATAGTACTAATTGTTATTCACAACAATTTCCACCATATATGACTCGTTGTGAGGTGCAAACTTTGTCTGAGTATAGCAATTGGTGTTGCTTACATGGAAAAGATAGTGCATGCTATTAACTTGTTTGTTTCAACTGCGATTTTCTGAGTGTTAAGTCTTGTAGTGCATGCCCTTCCAATCTTGAATTGTTGAACTGACAATACTAATAAAAGATCTCTTTTTCTGAAGGCATTGTTTTGTGGTTTGGACAAATTATAAATGGTTCTGGGGTAGAAAGAGCAGATTAAGTGACATGTCTAGTGTAGTAGAGTAGTATATAATGTTATTGTTTCTAAGTACTTTATTTGATTCAGCTTGGTTGTTTCTTGAACATCATTGTTACTGTTACAGTTCTGCTTGCTAAAAGGGCCGTTTATTTACCAAGTCCCTAACTACTAGGTTAACATTAAAAATGATTGAAAACAAAAAGTAATGCAGAACTTATTACGCCATGTTCTTTGTTGCTTGAACCCATGGCCATTCGCAAGTGGAGAAAATAGAAGAAGAAAATGTGTAGGTATTGGTACCTTTTGCTACCATACCAAGAAAAGTAAAAGGAAACCTGAAAGGAAATCCTTGATAACTTAGCATCATCCTTGTTTAAGTTCTCATTGGTGCATGCTTTTTTTTGGAAATTAAAGAATTATATTCCAAACAAAGGCAAAGCCTTAAAATGTACAAAGAGTGACTGATTTGTTCATCTTATTTAGCATGTACAATTAAAAAAATACAAACAGCAGGAGCTTCCCATCCTTTTACTTACAAGGTATCTGTTACATGCTAATTCATCGAAATTCCCCATCTCTGGCCGAGCTCTTTAGTAATCTTAGCTTTTTTCCTTAGCAGCAAGAAATTTTATAGTAAATAGTACACCTTGGTAAAAATCAAGGAATGCTTCTTGCTGCTAAGGAACATTGGTGCATGTATGTTGATTATAGGATACAATTATTAGTGAAACTTGTAGTCGTAATGACGTGAAAGAAGGCCTTTTAGGTAATACCCAGTCCTTCACGAAACATGGCATGATGATATGTAGTCAAACAGTTTCGACCAAGAAAGATGCCTAACAGAATAAAAGTTTGGAAGACTGACTTTGAAAATTATATCATGTGGTGTTAGTTTCTGTCCTTGGCTATGTTTCAGATTTTCATGTGAAATTAGTCTGGTTCCATTTTGTTGTTATAAATAGTCATGTTGCTCCCTTTGTAGGTAGAGCAATTGCATAAAATATTCAAACTTTGTGGCTCACCATCTGAGGACTATTGGAGGAAATCAAAGTTGCCTCATGCTACCATCTTTAAGCCCCAACAACCTTATAGACGCTGTGTTGCTGAAACATTTAAGGAATTCCCTGCACCAGCTTTAGCACTTATGGAGACACTACTCTCCATCGATCCTGCAGATCGTGGAACTGCTTCTTCTGCCCTTATGAGTGAGGTACAAATTATAGATGAACTTAGTTTACCATGCTACTTGCCTAGTTCCCTTTTATTTATATCAGATGGTGGTGAGTTCTTGTCTGATATTCTTTGGGCAATTGTTCAGTCAGTACTGATTTTCTCACATACTTTCACATCCCATAATTATTCCTTTTATTTTATTCTTTTTCTTCCCAAATTGTTTTATCATATTTACAAATCTAACTTAGTTGGTCTTACCGTTGTCCTTGGTTCAATTTTTTCCTGTACATGCATTGGTTAATTCCGCAGCTTGATTCTCTTAAGCTTCTGTCCTTGTTCAACTTTTGATGTTCTCTTAGGCTTTTGCTGCCACTGAAATATTGCCTGTCCACTATTAGTTAACTTTGCAGCTTGATATTTTCAGGTTATTGTATTTGTTAACTTTTAGAACTAGGTACTGCCTTTTCCATTGAGTCTAATTTCTGTAAATTGCGTTTTTCTTTTGCTTATTATTCTTGGCTTTGGAGATCTTTTTATTAGCATCAATTTAGTTTTTATCAGATCTTAGCCACTAGTTCCTTGAGCTTTTTGTTAGTATCATTGTTTCGTGCTGGTATTGTTGCAGTCCATATTTCATCTGGATGTGAAATTCCAAATGCCTAGCTTGTCACAACGACCAGGCTTATGGTTGTAAAGTGAGGTTCTTACATGTCTTCATATGTTTGAATGCATTTAAATGACTGCTTTTCTGCCTGTAACTTGCTTCTGTGATAATTGATGGTGGAAAATGATGATATTGGCGTACATTGGATTACAATCTATTCACAATATTCCTGATGACAGATATTTTTAATGAATCCTTGAAAAGATGCTAGAACAGCGTTTATTATGTGCAGTTTTGAATCTTCATCCAATGATTTTCATTGCCAATGTGGCTTTTACTTTGTTCTCAAGAGTTGAGGTTTCTGTCAAAGTTTTCTCTGGAATAGGAGGCTGTGAAGGTCTATAGTCAACAAGTAGTTTTCTGATCTGTTTTTAGGTTGCATATCTTTAAGGTGGTCATTACTATTCTCTGAAGATTGTGTACTGTGGCCTTTATTGAGTTGTCTATTTTGGGCTACACTAGATATCAGCAGCAATATTATCAGCACGGCCATTTGCGGTTTCCACTTTTTATACTGATTCTGTTTGCTTCATTTCCCCGTATTATTGTACTTTTGATGAATATCTAACTTGCTTTGGTTTGTTGTTTCAGTTCCTTTTATCAAAACCACTTCCTTGTGACCCTTCAAGCTTGCCAAAGTATCCTCCCAGCAAAGAGTTTGATGCCAAAATGCGAGATGAGGAAGCCAGAAGGTGAATGTTGTGCAAGATTTAATATATGAAGTATAAATTTATCATTTCTTCTAACGTGGTAGCATATGATTTCACTTTTACATTCTGAAGTTCCTCATTTGAGAGCCATGAGTTTGCTATTATCTTTTTTGAGTGATATTGTTTTCTGGCTTTTTAGTTGTGATTATTAATGAAACCTTTTAGAATTGTGAATTTGCCTATCCTACATTTCTATTGCAAAATCCTGCTTTAACAGCTGAATTTATAGGTGTGGTAAATGCAGAAATGCAAATTGATCGGCTGATAATGGAGTTGGTCTGTTTGGAGTTTCTTAATGCTTTGATGGCTCATACTTGCTCATATTGGATGCTTGATCTTCTGGCATTCTGATATTTGCATGTTTGACACTGAAAAAGTATGTTTCTAAGGTCGATGCCATTTTTCTGATTCTGTTTGCTCTACAGACAAGGAGCTGCAGTTAGCAAAGGACAAAGGCCTGACATAGATAGAAGATTAACAAGAGAATCTCGGGCTGTTCCTGCCCCTGATGCTAATGCTGAATTAGTCTTGTCAATGCAGGTAACTTTCTTGTAACAATCAATATACCTGTCTGTCTTTCTCCTCACTGACTTACACACAACATGCGCATTGCCAAGAAAAGTCTGATCACTACCTGAGTATTTTGCTTTGTAAAAGCTCATTTGCAACACTAAAATCTTTTAGGTAACCAAGAATATCATTTCTGGTTTGCTAGTACAGCATTTTCCTTCTAACATAATGCACTCTTGTAATGTACTAGCAGTGACTGAACCATGCATAATGATCTTCGCTACCATACCTGCTTGTTTTGATTGATTTACTTATCGGTTTTATGCATGTGTGTTGAGTATGGGGTAAGGTAGGTGAGATGCGGGCGATTCAATTCCCACAATACATTCCTCTAAACTCTAGCAGTGATCAGTTGAGTGAAATAAAACATATCCTTGCTTCTCTCTCACTATGATACATCAGGCCATACGTTATGACATGCTGGATCTTCCTTTTTCTGAGTTGCAGAAGCCTTATGTGATGATAGTGATATAAATATGTAATCAAGTTTCTGTTATTTTTATCCAATACTTCTGTAAATTCAGTTTAAATATGATTTTCCTGTGTTTTTATCTAATTTTCTCATTTCAGAAAAGACAAGTTCAGTCAAATTCTAAGAGCCGAAGTGAGAAGTTTAATCCTCATCCAGAAGAAGTTGCTTCTGGATTTCCTATTGATCCACCTAGACCATCACAAATCACCGAATTGAATCTAGATAGCCAGGGTCATCAGCATAAAAGAGCATCCCATTCTGGCCCCTTGGCTCATCGTGCTGCATGGGCAAAGGCTAGTAGAAACTCAGATGATGCTCCGAAAATTTCTACTGGAGCTGACATATCTACAATGTCTGGAATAGTGGCAGCAAGGAGGAGTTTATTATCAGAAGATCGCAGAGACCACCCTGGCACAGCTCAGCCTGAAGTGCCAAAATTGATGGCTAGGTTTCCTGGATCATTCAAGGAAGCTTCAGAATCTTCCATTTTGCCAGATCAAAAGCATCATTTGCAGGGTGTTTCAGGGTCTTACCAAAAGGAAGATGGAAGAAATACCAGTAAAGATCCTGTTGTTGTAAGTAGTTTCAGTAATACTTGACAGTCCTTTTTATCATTTCATTCTTACAATAGTTTGGAAGTACATATTTGGGATTGGAAGCATGGATGATATTCTGCTAACCTAAATGCTATTTTGTTTCCTCCATTTTTCCTAATTCTCAGTGACTTTTGTTTCAATGCAAGTGTACATCTGGTTTTTTGTTTGGACTGCATCTTACATGTTTTTCTTGACAATGTTTAAGTCTCGGTGTGTATGTGCGTGTGTATGTGCATGTTTGTGTGTGTTTGAAGTTTTACTTCTCAACTGAAGTTTATGATTGGTTCATTAATATTTCTTCTGACCTTTTCCTTCTAGATTGGATATGGGTCAAAAGGCCACAAAATTCATTATTCTGGGCCGTTGCTTGTGCCATCTGGGAACATGGATCAGATGCTAAAAGATCATGACCGACATATCCAAGAAGCTTTTAGGCGAGCACGTGTTGACAAAGCAAAGGTGAGAAGAGTTCAAGCCGAAGGGAACCAAATAGCTGCAAACTCATTATTTGTTTCTGGTCGTTGAGGTACATGAGGACCCAGATGAGAGATATTGTAAGGAAGAGCACTGTGGAATAAGTAACCAGTGGTTTTCCTTTGTGGAATCAATTTAAATTGTTGGATACGGGGTTTTTGTATAGAGATTGTTCGTAGAAAGATATCCTAGTAATCATTTTAGCTTCTAGTCCATGTTTGCTGATAAATTCTTCCCACTCTATCTGCAAATTAGCACGTGTATTTTTCATTCGGCTACATCAAGCAGCAAGTTACTAGACATTCTTGTGTAGAATTTTTATAGGGGAAAGCTGTAGATTATGTCCAAAGTATGAAACTGTTCAAGTGTTGAGTAGGAAATTGTTGCATCAATCACGCTCAAGATGGCCCCAGTTGAAAAGGTGCTCTATGTATGCTTTGGTAATATCTCTGAATTAGTAGTTGAGAAGGTGCGATGGTTCGTATGGTTTATATTTCTGGACTGGACGGTGGGGATGGACCATTGATTCAACTTTAGATTCTTATGAGCTTTAAGTAGGGTTCTGTAGCCTCTTTTCAAAAAAAAAAAAAAAAAAAGGGGTTCTGTAGCCATAAAAGGTGCTGCTCGTGTAGTTCTCTAGAGGAGATTTGAACAATTGAATTCCAGGAGCTTCTGCATTTAAAGCACATTCATAAAGCCAAATATGGTATTTAACAGTTCGTTTAGTTTCCTAGTCTCTTCGTTATGGTTATGCACGTTCTCCACCTGCTAGTAGTGCCTCCAGTGGCACAAGCTCTTTTTGCAGTCGATGCACGCAGTTGATTTCATCTAAAATGGCTTCAAAACATCAATTTTGTTATCAACATACGGGCTAGATTCTAGCTCCATTTCATTCACTGCGATAATGAACATTCCATTGTTTAAATCTCTTATAATTCCCCGATTCTCACTAGACATCCAAATTCATCAACTCGTCTGCCTTGCTCATTTGATATCACCTTCTGTAGATCACCGATCGATGTTCTTCATTGTTCCTTGATGAATACATGTTGGTTGCTAAGCTTCTAATGGTCAAATAATCGAACATAAAAAAAACTCCAGATGTGAAATTTCAATAATCATAAATCCAATTAAACATATTTGATTGAATTGTCATCTTTACATCTCTCTTCGAACTATTGATCGTAGATTAAGTTAATCTCGGTTTTTCCTTAGATCATAGTTAATTAAGAAGGGCTCGTTAATTAATCCTAGCAATCGGATAACCTAGGAGACACTCTCTAGATTTAATTGGGCAGCTACCTTATGAATGAGAAAAACATACCAATATAAGCAATAATTACACAAGCTCAGATTATTTAACTTAGGTTATGTGATTCCTTAATAATTACCAACCATTAGTTGTCCAAATGAATCAGAAACACAACGATTACATATTGCAACACAACGATTACGTATTGCATTCGATTTTAGCAATGAGTTCATGCATAAAAACAATCAAATAGAGCATTCAATCATTTTTACACGATACACAATTCAATAAACACAAGATAACATAATTAATTTCTAAGAGAGAAAGAACAACAAATATAAGGAGAAATACACTTAATCAGGTCATCGGTGTCAATTGTACGTCATAACTGGCGTTGAGAAAGCTACCCCTCCATGGGTCTCTCCATATGTGAGAGCTTCATCGCACTCTCTTCTCTCCTGAAGCTTCAGCCCGAATGTTGGATCCCGTTTCCGGAACCCAACCCTCTTGCAGACTCATACATCTGTTAGACCCCGCTTGATTCCGAAGCCCAACCTCTTGTGAGAATCATGAAACGTGAGCGTGTCTATTACCTTGAAGAGTTATTGCATTAAACCCTCATTAGCCATCATAATTTGTTTTTCTCTCATAACATCCCAAAAATTGACTCCCAACTTGTTCTATGGCGTGCCCATACAAATCAGTCACCATGTTTGAACTCATTTCTCCTTCTTGTGAACAGAATTTGAAAATCTTCAAATCTGAATTTGACTTTGACTTCTTCAAAGAAATCATAGCTCTAACTCTCTAATTTTCTTTGAAACAAGAATCATCTTAATCGGAGCTCTATAGCTCAAGATATGCTTAAACAGCTCAAGTGTGCTAAAAAACTAATCATGCTCTCCTAACCGACCTCTTACTTACTTTAATACAAAATTTCTTAAATCAACTACAAATGATACAAATTTTTATAGAGAGAAAGATACATGTCTTAGGAATCTATTGCTTTAAGAATCACTTGATTCG
>JANZLX010178034.1:0-12655 GCA_025531955.1 Erythroxylum orinocense
TTTCCTAGAACCATGTCCCTAACGTAGTAGACAAAAATCCTAGTCGCTACTTTTGATTAAAAGAATTGAACGTCAACTTTTTTAATCTAGCGATTGATTGAATAAAAACACAAACTAGTTGCGCATCTAGCTGTCTATTTAAACAATCAAATAATGACCTAGAAAAATAATTGATACTTGATTAATAAATCGATTGAAATAAAGAACACAAATCTCACAACATGCAAAGTTCAATAACTAGGATTCGGTAAACCAAGAAATAAAAATTTAGTTATCCAACATCATGATTTTCCTAACTATTTCGATAGTCACTAGCGTTGGAACAATCGCTAATGTTAAACTGTCACAGGCATCCTTCTCTAATTGCTATCTACGATAGCCTTCTTCCTTTTTATTCTCACTGAACTCACTCTCCTTTCTTTACTAGCTGTCGCAGGTCCTTGATTTTACGTAGCCCTCTCTTCTTTTTTTTTTGTTTTTTCCCATTCCCCCTTCTGCTCCCTATACTCCTGCGTGATTTTTACTAATTAAAAGCCTCCTTAATTGTTCACGCTGCCGACCCCTATTCCCCCTCTTTTGTTTGTGATCTATCCAATTAAAAGCCCACCTCCTTTATTCCACGCAAGCCACCATTTAAAAACCCTCAGCCCCTTCCTTATGTTAACATTTTGGGCTACTTGATTGATAAAAAAACGACGATAATTTTATTGCTAAAAGGACTCGAATACAAGACTCAAAACACCAAATGATTGTACAAAATAAGAGTAGAAGAAAGGGACTTGGACACACACACTACACACATTTTTCTCTCTTTGTTTTTATACACTACACACTTGTCTCACCTCTCTTTCTATATATCACAAAATGGTGCTTGGATTGCCTATTTATAGGCAATCCATCACTGACCTTGCAACTTGGACAAGTTGCAAGGAAAACTATAGCTTGCCCAAGTTGCCAACTTGGGCAATTTTTCTAGATTTTTCCTCTTCTTTTTACACATCTAGACTTTTCTTCTTAGATCTAGAATTATTCTACAAGGTTCTAGAAATTTTTTGGTGATTTCTAACACTCCCCCTCTCCAACTAATGTCTCTTTTAAGGTTTTTCTTGAGATTATCCCAAGCTGCTTGCAAAACTCTTCATGTTTTGTTCCGCTGAGACCTTTTGTGAATATATCTGCAACTTGGTCTTCTGTTTTGATGTGCTTCATTTTTATATCACCTTTGAGAACTTTTTCTCGAATATAATGATAATGTACCTCCACATGTTTTGTCCGTGAATGGAATATTGGATTCTCTGCTAGTTGTATTGCTGACTGATTATCACAGAATAGCTCCATTGAGTAGTTTGTTGGTTGATTTAAATCTTTCAATAACTGTATGAGCTATGTGCATTCTTGTGCTGCCATTGTTGTGGCTCTATACTCAGCTTTTGTACTTGATAAGGATACCGTTGGTTGTCTCTTACTGCACCAAGAGATTGCTCCCAAGCCAATATTGAATACGTATCCATTTGTTGATCGTCTTGTGTCACAATCTCCAGCGTAGTCGGCATCCCAGTATCCTTTGACCTGACATGTCCTATCTCTCTTATATAAGAGACCATGATCAATAGTATTATTGACATACCTTAAGATTCTTCGTACTGCTTCCAAGTGAGGCTTCTTTGGATTTTGCATATATCAACTAACAACTCCAACTGAGAATGTGATGTCTGGACGTGTTAGTGTGAGATAGATTAGACTGCTCACGAGCTATTTGTACATCGTGTTATCTTGTAAGTCTTTTCCTTCCATAGCTCGAAGTTTGACATTTACCTCCATTGGCGTTGATATTGGCTTGCAGTCTAACATACCAAATCTTTCTAGAAGATCCTGTGCATATTTCTGCTGGCATAAAAATAATCCATATTTTGTGTGCTCCACCTCTAAACTAAGAAAGTGTTTTAACTCACCAAATTCTTTCATCTGGAAACGAACCAAGAGATTTTCTCAAATTTGTCGTATCTCTCCTTTGTCATCTCCTGTGATGATTAAATCATCCACGTATACCAGGACTATGGCCAACTTATTACCTCGTGTCTTCACGAATAAGCTTGAGTCTGCAGATGCTATCTTATAGTCATTCTGAATAAGGAACTCTCCAATCTTACCATACCAAGCTCGTGGTGCTTGCTTTAAACCATACAATGCCTTCTTCAACTTATAAACGTGGTTTGGATAATCTTTACTCTTAAAACCTTCAGGTTGTTCCATATAAATCACTCGATCTAACTCTCCATGTAGGAAGACGTTCTTTACGTCCATCTGCCAGAGTCTCCAAGACTTGTTTGTGGCAAGTACTAGGAGCACACGAACGGTTGTAATCTTTGCCACTGGACTAAATGTCTGCTCATAATCTAACCCATACTTCTGTGAAAAACCACGAGCCACTAGTCGTGCTTTGTATCTCTCAACTGTTCCATCTAGCTGAGTCTTTTTCTTATAGACCCTTTTACACGAGATGGGTGTTACTCCTTTAAGCTTCGGCAACAAATCCCAAGTTTCATTTTGTTTTAATGCTCGAATTTCCTCATTCATTGCCTGTTGCCATTCCTTGCTTTGTGATGCTTCTTTATAGCTTGTCGGTTCTTTCATACTAATTTCCTCTATTATTGCTGCATTTGCATACTTTGGATTTGGCTTTCTTTGTCTAGTTGACCTTCGTGGTTGAGGCGAGCATCTTCTTCAAAGTCCTTTATGTGACTTGGCCTTATTTCTTCTGGAGTTGACTGATGGATTCCTATTTGCCATGGGCTTTTCTCTTCTGACAACCTCATCTCCATGGACTCTTCCTCACTTGGTTGCGTAGTATCAATTCTAGATTTTTCCATTAGTTAAGTCTTATCAGCTTCTGTAGATTCTTCTAATCGTTGTTGTAGCTACTCCTCTATTTCCTTTGAATCTGGTAATAATACAGCTTGGGGTGACCACCAAGAAGACGCCTCATCAAAGACAACATTCCTGCTTACGTAGCATCGTCCTGTAGTCGGGTCACAACACTTCCATCCTTTACGACAGCTGTCATATCTAACAAATATGCAACGTATTGCCTTTTTATCAAATTTGCTACGTAGGTGATCTGGTACAAATACGTAGCACACACATCCTAACACTTTAAAGTACCCTATTGAGGGCTTGACCATTTGCAGATTTTCATACGGTGAGGTCCCTAATTTTACTTGAGGTAACCTGTTAATCACGTACGCTGCCGTCTTTATACCTTCGGCCTAAAACCTTGCTGGTACATTCTTTGCATGTAGCATACTTCTATATATCTCTGCCAGGTGATGATTCTTTCTTTCTGCTACTCCATTCTGTTGTGGAGTACCTGGACAAGTCAGTTGCCTCCTGATCTTATGTTGTTGCAAATATTGTTCAAATTCTTTTGAAGTGTACTCTTCACCATTATCTGTGCGAAGGCAATGTATCCTTCGCCCTATCTCTTTTTCTACTTTCAATTTGAATTCAACAAACTTACTTAGTGTCTCTGACTTTTCTCTTATAAAATCGACCCACACATATCTAGAAAAATCATCAATAAAGGTAACCATGTACTTGAATTGGCTGACGGATGGCTACTTTACTGGCCCAAACACATCAGAGTGTATTAACTCCAGGGGTGCTTTAGCTCGATACTTTGACTCTTTGTACGGTAATTGATGTGCCTTGCTGTATTGACATGCTGCACATATAATGTCATCTCGGACATCTAGATTCGGAAGATCTCTTACCATTGATTTTTTCATTATCTCCTTTATCTTCCCATAGCTTACATGCCCTAATCTTGCATGCCATAAATCAGCCGTCTCATTTTTTCTTGTCTTATCTATGTATGCTGTTTCTGCTGACATTACATCGACAGACTCCACTCTTTTTCCTTTCATCATGGGTCGACCGATAATTTTTAACTCCTTATATATCTGGACGTCATTTGGTCCGAACAATACAAAGTTTCCTGTTGATGTCAATTGAGAGACAGATAAGAGATTCTTTGACATACCTTCCACGTGGTAGACATTCTACAGTTGTACTAGCCGCTGACTATAACGAGGGACTACGATGGTACTACCAATATGTGTTATCGGAAACTTCGAATTATTGGCAGTTACCACCACTTGCTCTCTTTTATCCTCTGATGTCCCCACCAATTTCTTTCTGTCACTTGTCATATGATTGGAGCAGCCAGAATCAACGATCCAATCATCTTTATAATTGATTTGATTTTCTCCTATAGCTATGAGTGCCATCTCCACCTTTGATATTGCACAACTTTTCTTGCTTATTTCTTTAGGATTTTCCATTACTGCAAATGATGCATGGAAATCCCATTCTTCTTCGCTATCCCGTTGTGTCGACGTGGCAGTATTTCCTTCCATGCATTTTGGCCTCCAACAATCTCGAGCGTAATGGCCCTTCCTTCCGCAGTTATAGCACCTGTCGTCTTTCTGAGTATTTTGTTTATTGTTACGACTTGTATCTTGGCCTTGACGAGCTCCCCCTTGCTTGAAGCTCCCTCTTCGTTGGCGGCCTCGCCAACCTCCTCGACCTCTCGAGGTTTCCTCCGTCACGTTACTTTTTGTGACTTTCCCTTTTCCCCCTTTATTGATGAAAAGGGCTTTGTCTTCTTCTTTAATAAAAACTTTAGACATTTGTTTATCTAAAGCTTCTTGATTGGCTAAGATATTTTCTAACTCTGTCAAGGTTGGTTCCTTTGCCCAACCTCGAGTAGCCGTAACAATACCAAGAAATTCTGGGCGTAACCTATGTACAATAATTCTCCTCATTCTTGTTTCAGTTATAGCATTAGGAGGATATAACTTAGAAATTTCTTGGCATAAATATTTAACTTTAGTAAAATATTCACTTACAGTCATGTTGCGCTGCGAGATCAACAATAACTCGTTCTCTAAGTGCTGGAGCCTAGCATCGTTGGTGTGCACATACAATTGGGCGAGAACGTCCCATGCATCCTTCGGTGTTCTTGCATCCTTTATTTGCTGAAGTATGTCGTCTTCTACCGTCACTGACAACACGTACATGGCTTTACTTGCTCTAATTTTCCACTTATTTAACTCTTCTTCTAATGTTGGAGGTTAAGTCTCGTTTCCTCCAACAATACTTCATAAATCTTGTCCTAACAGATAAAACTGCATACGAGTGCTCCATGTATTATAATTGCTATTATTTAATTTTTCTATACCACTAACAGTAGTGCTCATGTTTGCCATAATTACTCAATCCCTGATCGAATAATTTCACAATCTCGCATTGTGACTAAATTTCAACAGAATCTCCGCTAAGACACGATCCGTGATTGTAAAAAAATTTGGACAATGGAGCAACAACTTTAGACGACATAACCTTGCTCTGATACCACTTGTTAAAGAAAACGATGATAATTTTATTAATAAAAGGACTCGAATACAAGACTCAAAAATACACCGGAGGATTTGTAAAAACAAGGACAAAGGAACGAAACTTGGACACACACACTTAGGACACTTTTCTCTCTCTAGAACTCACTTTTCTCTCTTTTCTTGGTGGTGGTACAAAATGGTGTTAGGATTGCCTATTTATAGGCATCCATCACCAACCTACATGCAAGTTGCTAGAAGACTCTAGACTTGACAACTTGCCAACTTGTATCGCCAACTTGCCAACTTGCATCGCCAACTTGCCAACTTGTACAAGTTGCAACAAAATTCTAGATTTGCAAGTTACCCACTTGCAAGATTTTTCTAGATTTTTCTTCTTCTTTCTTTTTTTTAAACATATATAGAGTTTTCTTATATCTAAAATTTTCAACAAGACTCTAAAATTAGTTGGTGATTTCTAACACTCCCCCTCACCAACTAATTTCTCTTCAAAGTTTTTCTTGAGATTATCTCAAGCTGCTCGCAAAACTCTTCATGTTTTATTCCGCTGAGACCTTTTGTAAATATATCTGCAACTTGGTCTTCTATTTTGATGTACTTCAATTTTATATCGTCTTTAAGAACTTTTTCTCAAATATAATGATAATGTACCTCCACATGTTTTGTCTGTGCATGGAATACTGGATACTCCACCAGTCGTATTCCTGACTAGTTATCACAGAATAGTTTCACCAAGTAGTCTGTTGGTTGATTTAGATCTTTTAATAACTGTATGAGCCATGTGCATTCTTGTGCTGCCATTGCTGCAGCTCTATAATCGGCTTCTATACTTGATAAGGATACCATTGATTGTCTCTTACTGCACCAAGAGATTGCTCCTGAGCCAATGTTGAATATGTATCCATTTGTTGATCGTCTTGTGTCATAATCTCCAGCATAGTCGGTGTCTCAGTATCCTTTAACCTGACACGTACTATCTCTCTTATATAAGAGACCATGGTCAGTAGTATTCTTAACATACCTTAAGATTCTTCGTACTACTACCAAGTGAGGCTTCTTCGGATTTTGCATATATCGGCTAACAACTCCAACTGAGAATGCTATGTCTGGACGTGTCAGTATGAGATAGATTAGACTGCCCACAAGCTGTCTATACATCGTGTTATCTTGTAAGTCTTTTCCTTCTGTAGCTCGAAGTTTGGCATTTACCTCCATTGGTGTTGACATTGGCTTGCAGTCTAGCATTTCAAATCCTTCTAAAAGATCTTGTGCATATTTCTGCTGGCATAAAAACAATCCATCTTTTGTGCGCTCCACCTTTAAACCAAGAAAGTGTTTCAACTCACCCAATGCTTTTGTTTGGAAACGAATAGAGAGATTTTCTCGAATTTGTCATATCTCTCCTTTGTCATCTCCTGTGATGATTAAATCATCCACGTATACTAAGACTATGGCCAGCTTATTACCTCGTGTCTTCACAAATAAGCTTGAGTCTGCAGGTGTCATCTTATAGTCGTTCTGAATAAGGAACTCTCCAATCTTACCATACCATGCTCGTGGTACTTGCTTTAGACCATACAATGCCTTCTTCAACTTGCAAACGTAGTTTGGATAATATTTACTCTTAAAACCTTTAGGTTGTTCCATATAAATCACTCGGTCTAACTTTCCATGTAGGAAGGCATTCTTTACATCCATATGCCAAAGTCTCCAAGACTTGTTTGCGGCAAGTGCTAGGAGCACACGAACAGTTATAATCTTTGCCACTGGACTAAACGTCTGCTCATAATCTAACCCATACTTCTATGAAAAACCACGAGCCACTAGTTGTGCATTGTATCTCTCAACTATTCCATCCAGCCAAGTCTTTTTCTTATAGACCCATTTACATGAGATGGGTGTTACTCCTTCAGGCTTCGACACCAAATCCCAAGTTTCATTTTGTTTTAATGCTTGAATTTTCTCATTCATTGCCTGTTGCCATTTCTTGCTTTGTGACGCTTCCTCATAACTTGTCAGCTCTTTCAGGCCAATTTCCTCTATTATTGTTGCATTTGTATACTTTGGATTTGGCTTTCTTTATCTAGTTGACCTTCGTGGTTGAGGCGATGGCTGTTGAGCATCTTCTTCAAAGTCCTCTATCTGACTTGGCCTTATTTCTTCAGGAGCTGAATGATGGATTCCTATTTGCCATGGGCTTTTCTCTTCTAACAACCTCATCTTTATGGACTCTTCCTCACTTGGTTGCGTAGTATTAATTCTGGATTCTTCAATTGGTTGAGTCTTATCAACCTCTGTAGATTCTTCTAATCGTTGTTGTAGCTGCTCCTCTATTTTTTTTGAATCTAGTAATAATACAGCTTGTGGTGACCACCAAGAAGACGCCTCATCAAAGACAACATTCCTGTTTATGTAGCATCATCCTGTAGTAGGGTCACAACACTTCCATCCTTTACGACGACTGTTATATCCGACATATATGCAGTGTATTGCCTTTTTATCAAATTTGCTACGTAGGTCATCTGGTATAAATATATAGCACATGCATCCAAACACTTTAAAGTACCCTATTGAGGGTTTGATTTTTTGAAGCTTTTCATACGATGAGGTCCCCAATTTTGCTTGAGGTAATCTGTTAATCACGTACGCTGCCGTCTTCATACCCTTTGCCCAAAACCTTGCTGGTACATTCTTTACAGGTAGCATACTTCTGCATATCTCTGTCAGGTGGCGGTTCTTTCTTTCTGCTACTCCATTATGTTGTGGAGTACCTAGATAAGTCAGCTGCCTCCTGATCTTATGTTGTTGCAAATATTATTTGAATTCTTTATAAGTGTACTCACCACCATTATCTGTGCGAAGGCACCGTATCCTTCATCCTATATCCTTTTCAACTTTCACTTTGAACTCAATAAACTTACTCAATGTCTCTGACTTTTCTCTCATAAAATCAACCTACACATATCTAGAAAAATCATCAATAAAAGTAACCATGTACCTGAATTGGCTGACACGGCTGCTTTACTGGCCCAAATACATCAGAGTGTATTAACTCTAGGGGTGCTTTAGCTTGATACTCTGACTCTTTGTATGGTAATTGATATGCTTTGCCGTATTGACATCCTGCACATACAATGTCATCTCGGACATCTAGATTCGGAAGTCCTTTGACCATTGATTTTTTCATTATCTCCTTTAGCTTCCCATAGCTTACATGTCCTAATCTCACACGCCATAGATCAGCCGTCTCATTTTTCCTTGTCTTATCTACGTATGTTGTTTTAGCTGACATCACATAAACAGACTCCACTCTTTTTCCTTCCATCATGGGTCGACCGATAATTTTTAACTCCTTGTATATCTTGATGTCATTTGGTCTGAACAATACAAAGTTTCTTGTTGATGTCATTTAAGATACTGATAGGAGATCCTTTGACATACCTTTCACGTGGTAGACATTCTGTAATTGCACTGGCTGCTGACTGTGACGAGGAACTACGATGGTATTGCCAATATGTGTTATCGGCAATTTTGAATTATTAGTAGTTACTAGCACTTGCTCTCCTTTATACTCTGATGTCCCCATTAATTTCTTTTTGTCACCTGTCATATGATTGGAGCAGCCGGAATCAACGATCCAATCATCTTTATAATTGATTTGATTTTCTCCTATAGCCGTGAGTGTCATCTCCACCTTTAATATTGCACCACTTTTCTTGCTTATTTCTTTAGGATTTTCCATTACTGCAAATGATGCGTGGAAATCCCATTCTTCTTCACCATCGTGCTGCATCAATGTGGCAGTATTTCCTTCCATGCATTTTGGCCTCCAGCAATCTCAAGCGTAATGACCCTTCCTTCTGTAGTTATAACACCTTTCTTCTTTTTGAGTATTTTGTTTATTGTTACGACTTGTATCTTGGCCTTGATGAGCTCCCCCTTACTTGAAGCTCCCTCTTTGTTGGCGGCCTCGCTAACCTCCTCGACCTCTTGAGGTTTCCTCCGTCACGTTGCTTCTCATGACTTTCCTTTTTCCTCCTTTATTAGTGAAAAGGGCTTTGTCTTCTTCTTTAATAAAAACTTTAAACATTTGTTTATCTAAAGCTTCTTGATTGACTAAGATATTTTCTAACTTTGTCAAGGTTGGTTCCTTTGTTCAACCTCGAGTAGCCATAACAATACCAAGAAATTATGGGCATAACCCATGTACAATAATCCTTCTCATTCTTGTTTCAGGTATAGCATTAGGCGGATCTAACTTAGAAACTTCTTGGCATAAAGATTTAACTTTAGTAAAATATTCACTTACAGTTATGTTGCGTTGCGAGAACGACAATAAATCGTTCTCCAAGTGCTGAAGCCTGGCATCGTTGGTGCGTGCATACAACTAGGCGAGCGTGTCCCATGCATCCTTTATTTGCTAAAGTATGTCATCTTCTACCGCCATTGGTAACACGTACATGGCTTTACCTACTCTAATTTTCCACTTCTTTAACTCTTCTTTTAATGTTGGAGGTTGAGTCTTGTTTCCTCCAACAATACCCCATAAATCTTGTCTTAGCAAATAAAACTGCATACGAGTGCTCCATGTATTATAATTGTTATTATTTGATTTTTCTATACCACTAACAGTGGTACTCATGTCTGTCATAATTACTCAATCCCTGATCGAATAATTTCACAATCCCGGATTGTGACTAAATTTTGGAAGAATCTCGGCTAAGACACGATCCCTGATCGTAAAAAAAAATTGGACAATGGAGTAACGACTCTAGATGACACAACCTAGCTCTGATACTACTTATTAAAACAACAACAATAATTTTATTAATAAAAGGACTTGAATACAAAACTCAAAACACATCGAAGGAGTTGTAAAAACAAGAACAAAAAAACGAAACTTGGACACACACTACACACTTTTAGGAAACTTCTTTCTCTCTTTTTTTTGTGATTATATGGCATACAACATGGTGTGCTAGACTTGCCTATTTATAGGCAAGCTACACTGACTTTGCAACTTGATGAAAGTTGGGCGATTTTTCCAGAAATTTTTTTGTACAAACTAGAGTTTTCCAGAAGGAATTAGTTGGTGATTTTTTTTATAACGCCTTCCTTGATAAAAGGTTCAATGATATCCATTGCAAAGACAACATCTTTGATGTCTTTGTCTTTGTCCTCCACAATTTTGGATAAGAGAGCTGCCTGATCATTAGGAGTTTATCTTTTTAGATATGATTGCGGAGAGATCAGAAAAATTAACTTGCGTAGAATTGGGAGTACCAAGCAATGATGTGAAATAGCTAATAGCTTCGTCTTGGATATCCTTGAGATTGTGTAGTTGAACTCCTTCACTATTGGTGATGGAGGGTATCTGGTTCTTGTTTTTTAGCCAAGACTGTATTGAAGAAAAATTTTGTGCATTTGTCTCCATCTTTGAGCCAATTTATTTTTACTCATTGCTGGAGAACTGAGTTGTGGTTGCTACCAGTTATCAGATAGTTCGAAAGTGTCATTCTTTCTCTATCTCTGAGGAGGGGATCATGAGGCAAGGAGTCACAAAGTTGTTGAATATCTACTAGGGCTATCCAAGCTGTATGTAAAGTTATTTCAGTGTTGAAGCCCCTCAAGAAATTTAGGTCTTTGAGCTCTTGCTTTATCACCTTGAGCTTATGGACACAACAAAATTGTTTCTTCCTCTAAACATATTGTCAGCCCCAACAAGCTTCAGTGAATCCAGGGGCATTGGCCTTAATCAAAATTATGACTAGTAGTAATAAGATGATTAAAATTTTAATACGGTTAATTTATCAAGCATATTATGTTAAATATTTTCCCATTTGGTGGATAAAATTAATTGTAGTTTAATGATTTTAATAACTTATCAATTAAGTTACATAAAATTGATTCGGATAAAGATAATAAAATGACCCAACAAATGATCTAGATTGACTAGCCAAAGTCCAGGAGGAAAATGGACCACAATCAGTGTGGACTCCTATATCGAGTCTGTGATGAGAGGAAGTTCGAAATGGTTGTTATATAGAGAAGTTAAGGTTTCCTACAATTGCTTGTGTCATTTGTGTATATAAAGTTACTCTTACCCATTTAGAGGTTCAAATTTTGAGAAAACAGTTGAAAGATGTTGACCACGTCCCAATGAGTAGATCCCGTGAAGGTGGCAGTGGATTCACACTCGTTTCAGCGTCGGAAAGATTGTTTGATAAATCTCGTGAAGGTGGCGGTGGATTCATACTTGTTTCAGTCTCGGAAAGCTCGTTTGAAGTTATAGAATCAAAATCAGGTATTTTTTGGATTTCTTCATTTATTTCCCTTTCACATTCGATTCGGGACACGTATTGATGCTTATATTACGTGTTACATATTATAGTGTAATATATATGTATTAAAGTATAGTTAAAATTTTAAATAAAAAATTATTATCATCAATCCATAAATAGCAAAAATATCTCAATAAAAAATTCTTATATATTTTTATAAAACTTTTCATACAACAATATACCCTTTTAATGAGTATTTGAAGTTTTTGCTTGTCGTCCTTTCATTGTCCACTCTAGTGTTTTGTTTTCTTAAACATTGTATGGCTATAAAATTTTTTCATGTATACCATTTCTTTACAACAATTGACCGAGGTTTCACGCAGTGAAATAGAAAAAGAGAGAAGAGGAAACATTTTAATCAAAGTGTTTCTATTTCTTACCAAATACAAATCACTCAACTTTATTTTATCCAAAAATGAAAACATTAAATGGTGAATTACTTCGTCACATTTTTAACTACTTTTTTGTGTGTGTGATTATTGATAACAAGATGTCATAAAAATTTTCCAATGACATTTCAATCATCAAGAATCAAAATACTCAAAAATTATATGAAACAAGATGTTCTGTATCAATCTAAAATTTTGACACTTAGTTAAAAAAATTAAAAAAAATATATTAAAATTTAAAGTCTATAAAGTTCATTGCATGCAAACTGTAAGTGACATGCTTCCTTTATATGAAATTGGTGTGTCTATTCAATATTGACTACCCGATAGACCTGAATGGTGAATGAGTCCCACTTCATTCCCACTTGCTTCCTTTTTAAGTAGGATTTTTATCATCATCCAGTTGAATCCTACATAAATGCAAGGTCTGGAGAAGTCTGATAGTACACAACCTTATCCTTACCTAAGTAGAGAGGCTATTTTCAATAGACCTATATGCAAATGTGACATG
>JANZLX010178088.1:0-12650 GCA_025531955.1 Erythroxylum orinocense
CAATCAACTCATTCACTTGAACTTTCATTATTTCCTTAAAACATACATACATCTATTTCACAATACATATTTAAAACGCTTATTTTACATCATTTCTTATTTTCTAAATTCCACTTGAAATTCGGGGTCCAACAAGAAAGTGAGACGAAGCAGAAACTAAGACAAAGCAGAGACGAAACTAAGATGAAAGCAATACAAAGACAAAGACCCGATACTACGTCGGGTAGTTAATCAGTTTGAGTTAGTTACAAAACTCAAATAAATAACTGTTTCTTCCAAGATCAAGAACAAGAAAAAAGAAACAGTTATCAAGAAGCAGTTGAAGACGAAGTTTATAAATACGAGTCGGAGTCGAAGACTAAAAAAGTTAGAGATTTTAAGAAAGCTAGTGACTTTGAGAAGCACTGTATTCATTTTGCTAAACTCTAGAGCTATTATTCTCTGTAACAAAACTCGCAAATATCTTTCTATAAGAAAGAAGAAAAGCTGAAAGCCTGAAAAGGCTATGTGAGAAAAACAATACTTGCTGTAAGAGACCTGAAGAGGCTCTGTGGAAATAATACTTGTATTTTTTAAAAGAATAGTGAAATCTCAAAAAGGATTCTGAGGACTAGACGTAGCCCACTGTTTGGGGTGAACCAGGATAATACTGTTGTGTCAACTTCTACTCTCTAACTCTCGACTTTTGATATCTATTGTTTTATACAAGTTCTAAGAAGTTAATTGCAATACATTGTGATTTTTACTCAATAGTTTTGAAAAAGCAAGTTTTCAAAGAAATTTATAAGGGGATTGTATTTTCAAAAAAGGATACATAATTAAACCCCTCCCCCTTCTTGTGCATTTTATATATCAAACATAAAGTCTATACTAATGCGTGATTTACTTCACTAAGTATGAAACTAACTAGGTCAAACTAACTAGGATGTAAGTACTACACAATAAATGCAATGGACAAGGTTTAATATAAGCTACAAGAACTTGAGTACCCTCTTTGCAAGAGATCCTTTACCCCTATCCTAGTACACAAAAAATTTCTATTATAGATCAGTTCTCTATAAGATCCAACCTAGACATATCATTATTGATTATTTCCTCCATTTCTTTTCAGGCCTTCCTTCTTTTTTTTTTTACAATCTCTAAGTATTAATTTCTCACATCTTCTCACAAGAGCATCAAGGTGTCTCCTTTTAATGTATCTGAACCAACTAAGTCTTGTCTCTCTAAATTTTTCATTAAACTAGCCACTTGCAATTTGTCTCTGACCATTATATTCTAAACCCTATCTCTTCTGGTAAGGTTGCATACCTACCAGAACATCCTCATCTTTGTCACCAAAAGCATATTATTGTGTATTTGTTTGATGGGCCAACACTCCGCCCCATATAACATGGTTGACCTAATTGCTAAGCAATAGAATTTCCCTTTGAGCTTGAGTATTATCTTTTTGTCACATAAAACTCTTGATATGATGGGTTATATCTTCATCGATCTCTCAATTGCTTTAGATGGTACACCTTATGTACTTAAAACACTCCTTCCATGATATAATTTCTAATATAATCTTTACCTCCAGATTGGTAGCCACTTGATGGCTTGAAAATTTTTTGGAGTGCTCAACCTACTTATTCTAGTTTGTGGAGTTGGCGTAAGCTTTTATCAGTGAGGGATAAGTTGTGTTCTCAATTCAGATTTAGGATTGCAATGGTATCTCTACTATTTTTTGGTACGATCCGTGGCACCCGCGAGGTATACTGAGGACCTTGACTACACTGAGAGTGATCAATGGCTCGAAACTCCCACTATCAGCTCGGGTGACTGAAGTTATAAATCATGGTAATTGGAGATTGCATGAGGTTTTTGTGGACATCATAAGGCACGTTGATCATCCTGGGTATGTCCCCAATCCCTCTCTACCCGACTATCTAGAATGGTTAGCTAGTCCCACTAAAAGATATATCAATGTCTCCGCCTACCAACTTTTGCGCCCCTACCGGATGTTCTTTGGTATAAGTTGGTCTGGTCTAAATATTGCCAACCTCGATGCTCCTTTACCTTATGGCTAGCATTCCTATAAAAGTTGCAAACTAGGGACAAACTACCCTACCTATACACACCCAATCACTGTTCTCTGTGCTTAGCTACTATTGAATCCATAGACCACTTATTCTTTAAATGCCCCTTTTCTTAAACTATTTGGGACCATTGCCTCACCCACTTCCATTTGCCCATCCTTAACCAGCCTAAACTTTCAACAATCCTCTCTTGGTATAGCTCAGTACACAGTACCGGGCTGTCAGCATTACCTTATTTCCCTCTCATTCTATCCACGATCGTGTACCTTATATGGATAAAGCATAATGTTAGAACCTTCAAGAATGAAGCCATGGATATGGAGCGGGTATATCTCGGGGTAATCTCCCACGTTAGGGAGCATCTTAGCCTATTCACTGAGGTGAGGTAACCTTTTTATTTTATTATCGGTTTTCACTAACTGCAGGTTGGGTTCCTACTTTATCTGCGGACAAATTCAAACAATTTACACAGTCTTTTCTTCATGGCAATCAAAGCTTTACCATCATAAACTTCTCTGGTCACATCCGAGTTCGACCATCAGAAAGCTTTCAACTACTTACATCATTGGGAGGTCGTTGTGGTTTGAGCGTCAGCTAGTTTCGTGCCCCTTATTATTTCCTCTTTGGTTTCAATTTGTTTGCATCTTATTTGAGGTAGGCAATGTTAAGAGTAGATATTGATTAGGAGTGTGGCTTGTTGCTTTAATCCAATTTTTTGTTCTCCGAAGCACTTGAGTTAGACCTTTTTATACATAATTGGCTTCATTAATTAATTTTTTCTGAATTAACAAAAAAAGTCAAAGAAAAATTAGGTAAATCATTCTTATAGTTGTAAATCATTCTTGTATTTGTGTTTATGTTCCTTAAATCTTATCTTTTTGTTTCACGATTATATGTACAGTTAGTACATTCTCATGTAAATTTTTCTTTCCCTTATTGACTTGAGTAATTTGTGAAAAGTATACTAGTATACATACATTGCAGTTTCCTGGTTCACTAGAAAGTATACTAGCGTGCTTGTATTAAAGTTTCCTAGTTTACCATAGAATGTTGTTGCATTATATATTTTGGTTCGAATTATCTTATTAATTATTGTTCAAGTAAGCATACTACTATTGTGTTTTAGGTAGGCTTCATATGTATGGTGCTTCTATATAGACTTTTACTTGTCTCTGTTCATTTATAAAATGCCTAAGTTTATCCATCATTTATTATATAAAAATTTGGGAATTTCCTTTTGTATCCTGCCAATTGAAAAGAGCTTGAGTTGCATGTTGTTGAAGTTCCCCTACCATTGATGGATAGACCATTTTCGGTAATCATAGATTAGTACCTAAGTTTATCTATCATTTATGCTTGTTTAATCTGAAACTCAATCTATAAAAAAGGCTTGTTGTTGTGATGCTTCTATAAGTATGACATAGTAAACCTTCATACATGAATGAGTGGATAAAAAGTTCAAAGTGGATGAACCTGTCATCTTGAGTCTATTTCTACTATTATTGTGTAATTCATTTTCTGTGGCTAAGAAAAGACAAAACATTTGTAGGTTTTTTATTGAAATTTCACATAATTCAAAAACTTTTTAATTCTAATATATTCATATGATCCATGTTCTCAAGAATTGCCTCTGTTGGATGCATTTGGAACCATAAATTTTCACCTGGTATGAAAAAATCCTTACATATGCTTTCTATAACAGTTCATTATTAGTACAACAAAAAGTGCTTTAGGCAATATTATAGTTGTAACATTTTAAAATGTGTTCCTCAAAACTAATATAATGTAGTGATTTTTAAAGAATAACCTTTAATAATACTAATAGGCAATGGTAATAGCAACTTTTGTCATATATTTAAAAAGCAATAAAATTAAAATTTAATTGCTATAGAATCTTATATAAGCAACAGTTAAATTCATTGCAACTTTAAACAATAATTAAGGATGACAATAAGTCGTATTAGACTCAGGCCCACCTAGGCTCAAGTCTTATTTGAAATTTTGTATTTGAGCTCATGCCCAACCAGAGGATTTTGGTCCGAACCCAAGCACAATAAAGAACAAACCAAACTCGATTAAATATATGATTTAATTTTTAAATGAAAAAATAACATCATTTTCTTTTAAAATTTTAAACTTTAGATTATATTGAACTAAACAGTCCGAACTCAACCTAAAACCTAAAAATATTAAATAAAAACTAAATATGACAAGAAATTAGGTTAACTTGAGCTAAGTCTTGCAAAATCAAAACGAAATAGGTAAGCTTTGTCATAACTAAGAACATTAAATTATTATTATTTTAAATTATATATCATAATATATATATTATACCCTTTGCAATATTATAGAGAGAAAAATGATATATAGTAACTTATGAGAGGACTATACACAGGAACAAAAACACCTAAGACTTTTAACTTTCCCAAATGATATATAATAACTTATGAGAGGACTATACACAGGCACAAAAACACTTAAGACTTTTAACTTTCCCTCTATTTTCCAAATGGAAATGTTTGGTTATGGAGGCCATGAATATGTTAAGTTGAGCCCCAACCAAGCACTCCCTCACACAGACCAATGATTGGTGAAGTAATCAATTATATAAGTGCAATTTTTTGGATAGTTTGTTAAAGGTTGTTTCTCCATTTTCTTTTTCCACCATCTCTTCCCTCATTATTACCAAAGATTTCAGCTAATAATTATAAAAATATTTTGAGCATTGGTGTAGCACTTATATTGTTTTGTTGCCTTCTAAGCATTAGTTTAGCATTTATATTGTTAAAACGCCAGTTAAAAAACAAAAGCATATCAATCGCCACTCAACTCATTCATGCACGAGACCCAATGATCTACAGTGTCTTCGAAGGGTATGTCCAGTCCACACATTAAATAATTTCCTTCACGTAATGTACTCTAAAATTCATATTGTATTTTTGATTTAACTAGTTTTTGTTTGCATGTTAGTATGGTGTTTGCAGTTGGATATCTTGTTTAAAGAATTAGGCTAGAATTAATTATTGTGTTGTCTGTGTTTCTTATGTTTATTTGATTTGAATGTTGATTCTTCTTTTCTTATGTTTATGAGATCGTTGATTACGATAGCAAGAGGTGATAAGGTGAGTCTAATCTTAGTAATAACTAATCACTATCCCTTTATCTACCTAAGTTTGATTTAACATAAGGAGAATTTTTGTGCCTGTCTGTGCTGTAAATTTTGGGTTTTGAAGTGATATAATTTCTTAAGTGCAAAATTTGATAATTCTCTAATTTATTTATTAAGCCTTGTAATTTAAGAATGTTGAAGCTTATCTTTTGCTTCTCTGGTTTAATAATTTACTGTGATTTGCTATCTTGTGAAATCACATCTCCATCTTTTATACGGAAGTTGTAGCTTGTAATAATTTCATGGTAGTTGCAAATGTTTGGGATAATAATTTTACCATTGGTATTCACAGCACCTTTAATAGATGTTTAAACTTAAAGTACCTTGATATAAGCTCAAATGATTTTAGTGGGAGTATGTGGACAAGATTTTTTAGGCTTAAAGAGTTTTCAATATTTGAAAATTTCTTTAGTGGTGAAGCTGAATGGTCCCTATTTCCATAAAATTTTAGTCTTGATTTTTTTAGACTTCTCAGTGTACAATTTTGGATGAATGAATCTAAAAGAGACTTCGAAGTGCAAAAATTTGACCAACTTGAATCTATACAGGAATAACTTCAACGAGAAGATCTCTTATGAGAAAGGGTTATACTAAAGCCTCTTTTGAGTTTGAACAATTTAATCTTCTTAGATTTAATCCAAAACAAGTTTAAAGGTGAAATTTAAGATATCTTTGAGAAATTTATTTAGGTGAAGTATCTGTTATTGTATGGAAATTTATTTATTGGTGTAACATCCCAGATCACCCGCTTTACAGATAGTATCCGCTTTGGGCCTTAGCCCAGCCAAGCCCTCACGGTTTTGCTTTTCCCGAGGCCTTCCCAAGAGGTCACCCATCCTGGAACTACTCTCATCCAAGTTTATTTAACCTCGGAGTTCCGATAGGATCTGGTGCATTAGGCCATGAAAAATGCGTCTGTAACGTAGAGATATCCATACCCTTATAAGGCGTACTTTGTTCTCCTCTACAATCGATGTGGGATCTCACACTCTACACCCCCTTAGAGCCCTAACTTTGAGGTCAAGCCTAGCTAGCACAATGGTTTGGATACCGACTCTAATACCATCTATGACATCCCAGATCACCTGCTCACAGATATTGTCTACTTTGGGCCTTGGCCGGGTGATCTGGGATGTTACATTTGGTGTTTATATGCTTATGATATTACTAAACAAAATTTGAAAATAAATATTACCAAGTAGAACATAACTCTACTTTCCACTAGTTACAAATAAGATTGAGAACTACTAGTTTTAAAAATCAGTTAACATATTTAAATCTAATGCATTTTTCTTTAAAATTTTCAATCCTAAGATACAAAAACCTGGCTGTTAATAGATTACAAAGGGAGTTAAAGATTAATGGAATGTTTCATCTGTGAGATCCCACATCGTCTAGAGAGGAGAACAAAATACGCTTATAAGGGTACGGATGCCTCTCCCTTACAGACACGTTTTCCATGGCCTAATGCATTGGATCCCCTCGGAACTCCGAGGTTAAATATGCTTGGGTGAGAGTATTTGTAAGATGGGTGACCTCCTAAGAAGACCTCGAGAAAAGCAAAACTATGAGGGCTTGGCTAGGCCAAGGCCTAAAGTGGATAATATCTATTAGCGGGTGATCTGGGATGTTACAAGTGGTACCAAAGTCAATACCTGAATCGTTGTGCCAGCTAGACTGGACCCCAAAGAGGGCAAGGCCCAAAAGGGGGTTGAGAATATGAGATCCCACATCAGTTGGAGAGGGAAACAAAGTATGCCTTATAAGGGTACGGATACCTCTCCCTTATAGACACATTTTCCATGGCCTAGTGCACCAGATCCCATTGGAACTCCGAGGTTAAATGTGACCTCCTAGGAAGGCCTCGGGAAAAGCAAAACCGTGAGAACTTGGTTAGGCTAAGGCCCAAAGCAGAAAATATCTGTGAGTGGGTAGTCTAGGATGTTATATCATCCTATCTACATAACTTTATCTATCATGTTATTACGTCATATGTTGGAAAGCTCTTTTAAATGTTCTTTGGCTTTTGATGGAGTTGATGTTTAGGTTTCTTTTAGGTCACTGTGAAATAAATGTTCATAGTCAATCAAATGTTCTCCCTTTAAAATGTTTTTATTGTAAAGAGCAAAACAACTTGTAATAGCAAAACAAAGTAAAAATTTAAGCAAAATGTTAAGCCAAAAGTTGAAACCTACACTTGATGCTAACTCGTTAAGGAGATGGTATAAGAGCACCAAGTACTTCATATTTGACAATTTGCAGAGAGTTTAGGTAATGGATCTATGGGTCGGTTCTACAGTTAGCTAATTGACTTACAAGTATGTTCAGTATCAACACAGAGCAGTTTATGAGGTTATAGGAAACTGTGTATGCATGGTCAAAAGAGCAGCTATGACACTAAAGTTGAACATGACTCTAATTCTACTACCAATCTGTAGGAACATACTGACTTATCTCAAGAACAAGACCAAAGTGAGTGTTATCTTGCTTTTCCATTTTAGATATTGTATTACAAGGGTTCTACATATTGAACAAATAAAGGTTTCATGTGTTCTTTTTCTAAGTGATATTAATAGGAATCACATTTAGGGTTGGCATACAAGGGATAACTGATTTGGCCTGTGACTTCCCTAGACTAATTCATGCATTGAAATAAAATAGTTGATAGAGAAGAAATGATGGAACCAATGTTCTCCCTCAATCAATCTTAGGAAAACTAATATCAAGAAAGGAATCTTCTATTCCTGCAAACCATACATATCAACATGAAGAATATTAAGTGTCATTTCCTTAATGCACTATTTTCGTACATCATCTTGTTATCTTTTTTTATTAAGATTAATTACCTATGTTCATGCTTTCTGAATTTGTTCATAAAAAGAATTGAATCATTATGATGTTAATTTTTGGACTACATTATTCCTTTTGATTAAATTGAGGTCACAACAAATAGTAAGTGCTTCATTCTTTAGATATGTTAACATGTTTGTGAGCATAGTAGTTTTACAATTCTAATCTACTTGTTGTTTGTTTTTCTTTTGTAGGAAGGTGAAGATTAAGAGTGAACAAGGAGGTACTTGGTGAAGGATTTTGGAGTGCCCATATCTATTAGTTTTGTTCAGTGTTTAGATTAATTCACTTATATTCCATATGAAATGGAGGAAGATAATGTAGGTGAATATTTTAGCTAGTTATTTTTTGTTTTTATATTTTGAATATTCTAAAGGTTGAATTTTACAATTCCTTATGAATTATATAATATATATATAAATGTAGTTTTTTGGTCATTTACATTTGATAGTATGTACACAATTAAGACATGCATTAATGTATATATGGATGTTTCCTATTTAATGATAAGAGTTTGCTTTTACATTAACATATTATTGATAACGAAAGAATAAAATTTTACATTTATTATTACAAATTGTTGCCTAAAAATCCAATCCATTTCCTTATAAAGATTCAAACTGTTGTTATATCCATTCAAAATTGTTGCTATAGTTTGAGACTGTTTTGCTACCTTAGTCAAAGTTTGAAGCAATATTGTTCATTTTATTGCCTAATAAATTTTTTTTGTTGCCCTACACCTATAATAGTGCCACTTTATTTAACGGTATGATTAATAAAAAGGCAACAATAATGATACTTATAATTATGCTTTTGTTTTGTTACCTAAAACTCTTTTCACTGTAATGTAAGCAGGTCACACCAATAGTGATTCATTTTTTATTCATGATGCTTTTATGAACCATTTATATATGTATGAAAGCTTGAAGTTTAACTATGACATGATCTATTTATTGGTTAACCATAATACATAACTTTGTTTTGTAAGTTCTTGATCGATCGTGGTCTTATATACAATTTCTTTAGCAATAATCTATTATGTGATAACTTCAATGTTTAGATTTGATAATGGTATATTTGATTTTCATTGGTACAAATTTAAAAAAATTAGGTACTTAAGTTGTGTAATGGTTACTATATTTCAATATTAATCAATTCTTTTACTTTACAAAACTTGATCGTTACAACATTTGAAGTTTAGAGAATAATAGGTGTTACTTTATTCAATAAGAAAGAGAAGAAAGCATATGATCCAATTTTTGATTTAGAATGAGCCTGACATCTTTAAAATATACAGTGCTTAGGATAGTTGGATGAGCTTATTCACTATGTACTTTAAAGATAATAATTCATAATCTAGCTTTTTATAATAAACCTTTTTATAACAATATCAGTAAATAGCCTTTACAATTGAAATGAAACAAATTAATTTTTGATGGTAATCGATTATCTTGCCTCAATTATGAGTACAAAGTTACAAATGACTAATATGGTATGAAACAAAATACAAAGTATAATATTAAAGAAATCATAAAGATAAGGTGCCTATCATAGTATAGTCTAGGAAAATCGAGTGTCGATTCCACAGAACTAGAATTATTAATACTGACTATCTTTTTATTTATCTAAGATAATAAATTGAATGATTGATTTAAAGAAAAAATAAATAAAATCTAAATCATCAATTTAAAACAATAGATAAGGTTATTCAACCAAGGACTAAACTACATCCAAATAAGAATATTTCCCCAAATCTTTCCTACACTTTAAATCTATCTTAACTTAGTGATTAATCCTAACTTCTAGGTTACAATGGTTTCACCCTAACATAGAAATATTATGTAGTTCTATCTCTAGCAACCTATTCAACCTTCATTATTCATATTATGATCTATTCATATATATCATCTCTCAATATATGAATATAAATATTGAATCTTCAACTTTCGTTCCTTCAATTCAACATAATACAAAAATATGAACAATTCTCAACAAAACCAAAATTTCATTAAATCAAGAAATTAATTCAACAATTAAAGGATAAGTTTTATCCCACCTAGATCTATATCCCAATTAGTTCATGACTAAACAAAGAAAGTCCTCAATAAATGACAGAAAATTAAGAAAACATCCTTATAGTTATTGAAACGTTGAAGTTCTTGATAAATCTTGATGAATTCCTTTTTTTCTTCTCTCAGTGTTACTCCTCTAAATCCCTGCTACTTAAGTTGTTACTTAACTATATTTCATCTCCAAAAACTCCTCTTTCTTTATTTTTTAGCTAACTTTCCTTTGAAATATGAAACCATAATTTTTCCCAACACAACCTAACATCGAACTTTATTAGACCCCTATATTGCTAAAATAACCTTTTTATAACTTTCACATAATAAATCATCACCGATATAGGAAAGGACACAAGTTTGAGTTACTATCATATTAGTGGACATGGACTGAATATGGTAGGAATTCACAGGTACTTAAAGTAACAAAATGCTTCCATTTTAAACATTGTCTAAACATTAGGGTTGGTTGGTGTTATATTAGTTAGGTAAAAATCTCATTAGAAATAAAATAGGATATGTTGGAATATAGAACACAACATAGTACTGTATTGGTACCGTGTTCTAAATACTTTTTAAATAAATGAAAATTTCTCCAAATTGACTCAAATATTCACCAAATTCATTCCTTTTCTTAAAGGGATAAAATAAGACCGAAAACAAAATACAAGTCATTTTGAATACCAAATCCTAGGTACTAAATACAACATAATCCTTCAGGAACCTTATGTTCTCTACAACTATCTTTGCTTCCTCAACTTCTACTCTCCTCTAGAGCCTTCTTTTTATATGTAATGTTTTTTCAATCTCAAGATATGGTTCAATGAGAGTTATGGGATTATTGGACTATATCATATAAGAAATGCACTATAAAATAAAAAGAATAGAGCAAACTTAGTAAACAATAATAAAAAATAAAACAAATTAAATGCCTAATCTAATAAATTTTCAATTTCGTCAATAAGAATGATTAGTCCCCATAAATAGTATTAAAAACTTAATTGTGTTATTTTACCATAAATGGACAATATGGCTATAGCTAGCGGTTATTAGGTCAATCCTATAAAGACTATTGGTTAATCACCAATTATTTATAAACTTTATTAGCTAGACCAACAATTATGATTGATTAAGAAAGAAAATAAAACAAATAAATATAAACACTAAAACAAAGTAATGATCAAAGATAAATCAATATATAAATATGTTAAATTTATGTCATTTTTCCCTATAATTTCATTATGTTCAATTTCTCTCATACTTAACGAATACTTAAAGTTTCTTAGACTATTAAGAATTCCTAAGTTACGGTTGTACTCTCTTAAGACATATGATCATATCCTTATATTAGTCAATCGAAATCCTTTCAAATTAAGACAACATAGAATGGATTGGTTCAATGTATAAACTCTCTCAATAGGTTTTACACTAACTTAGGAAGATTTTATGATTCTCTCTTGAATAACACTCGACCCTCCTTGTCCATATTGTGATCTAATCATGCATCTCATCTCTCAGATTTTGATGTATAAATCAAATAATTAAATATTTCACTTTCGCTCCTTCAATTCAATTAATTATAAAAAATATAAGTCTTAGGACAACTAGGAATTCATTACACAAAATATCCATCAATTCAACTTATCAAATCCTAGGTTCCATCCCACCTAAATCTGTATCCTAATTAGTTCATAACTAAAAAAGAAATAACATAAAAATAAGAAAGAAAATAAGGATAAGAAATCATTGTTTCGAGTCTTAAATCTTGAATATTTTATGTATCTTGTTAAATTCTTGTCTTTCTTCCATGAATGACTTGTTCTTGATCAATAACTAATATTTAATGGCTTCCAAATGACATTTTAATACTTTTTAACTAAATCTTAAATAAGAGGCTCTTTATTATTTTCTCTCTTTCTTTCTCTTTTAGATTCAAAACCCTTATCTTTAATGGGTAACATGACCCTAAAAAGGGTTCATATCATAAGCTATATTGTGTTTGGCACATTATATAACTTCTTTAAAAAAAATTTAAAAATTTTCACTACTAACATAAGACCTACATAGAGATGCGTAAGGTCCATATTTCTCGATCCAAACACCAATATAAGGGTACATAGGTTGGAAATGGAGAAGTAGAAGATGCCACCCTAGAACATGGCTCTTACACAGTGGCATGTAGTTGTTATGTTATAGGTTCCTTTTCTAATTCATCCAAATTTAACTCCACATTGATCCAACTGACATTCTTTTCTTTAAATGTTGGATCTCGTTTCCAGAATCCAATCCTCTTAAAAGATACCACCTAAGTTGGGACCCGTTTCTGGCACCCAATCTCGGAATTCAAAAATCGAAAAACAAAACGGGGAGAAACCGAAAGAAAGAATCACAAAGCGAAAGTGGGCCAAACGGCAATACGAATGAACGGATGGAAATCAAAAGCGAAAGTCAAAGTGAGCGAAATCCGAAGAAAATCAAATCGGATCAAAAAGC
>JANZLX010178127.1:0-12647 GCA_025531955.1 Erythroxylum orinocense
GAATTGGAGGCTTCTAAGTTGAGGAATTGAACTGCATACCTTCTAAGTTGAAATATCTGTGCATAATATTTTAATTTATTTATATATTTAATTTGTTTAAACAGAAAGTTGATTGATGATATAAAGTTAAAATTATCCTAATTGATAATAAAAACATTATAGTGTACATAATAAGTCTTTATAATTCAAAGCAAATGACTACAACAATCCTAATGTTCTGGTGACCGCGGGTGCTCTGAGGTGTTACCCCTTGTCTTCAACTCATCCACCTCATGTCTCAGCTGAGCTATGTAGTCCATCAATGTATCCACTAAGGTCTGAAGCCGATTGACTTGATTGGTTTGCAACCGTCTACTAGATGTTATTGTACTGGAGGTAGAGGATTGCGAATAACATATGTTTGCAAATGAACTTAGCCCGAAGATCCTTCTATGATGGTCCCTACACCCACTGTGTCAAGATACGTCTGACTCTCATCAACAGTTTGTTCGTGCTGAGATTGTCGCTGAATGTTTTCTTGTATTTGGTCCTATTAGGAGGCAATGTTTATAAAAGTAAGTGATAATGATTAAGAATTAATATTAAAGCATAAATTTTACATACATTCATTTCTCTACATCGGCTATTAACGAATGTCACACCGTCATGCTTCTTAGTGTGAGTGTGCAAAAACAGCTGACGAGGTGTAGGCCTCATTCCCATAGACTTTTTTTATATAAGAATAAAATGTTATATGTTAACTAGAATTTATAAAAATTTCGGCAGAGTTTCCTCTATTTTTAGGCTATTTACCCCCTGTTGAACAAATAAAACAATTCGACACAGCCATATATGGTAGCAAACATTTATACTATTATCATTATCCATAATACACACATTTTCATTCTAACATTCACATATCAATTTAAATTGAAACACAGCAAAGTAAAATAATTAGAATATAATTGTAAAGTTTAGATACTTACAATTCTCTCTGCATGTTCGTGATGGGTAATTGATCCTCCCGTATGTATGGGAACACTCTCTCCCTCGGGTCCTCCATGTCTATTGATCAAGTTACGCTCTAAGATGGACATTGCCTTAGGTGATGTCCAATACTGCTACCAACGGCTCCATATTTGCTCAGAAATATAAGACGGTCATACATCAATCTTGTGTATCGCACTAATAAGTTGCGATAACATGTACGAGCTCGCCTCTCCCGTACGTTATGTATGACCGTGTCGAAATCAAAATCCCAGAAAAATTCTTTATGAAATAAATAGAAAAAAATTGATAACTTATAATGTAATAATATTTATCTAATTAATCTATACAAATCAATTAATTTAGAAAATAATTTTTGTATTGTACCTTAAACTCTTGAAAGTAAAATGCCTTTGTGACCTAAGAGATATTCTTCCATACATAACCCTCAGGATCAATCCTCTCCTTAAATTTAGATGTCATATTTATGGAACATGGTCCAGACGGAATCAACCTAATATAAGAACAAATAATATTATACCATTCGCAAAAATTTAAACCTATAACTTAATTATAAACATATAGTGTTTCATTTAATTTTACTTACAGATTATTGACAATTATTATGTACATTCTTCTATCAGGTTCCTCCGCTCCAGGCTAGCAGTCACCTCCTTCATTTGATACAAGGGTAGTAGATGATGTAGGAGTGGTGGATGGTGTAGCATGAGGAGCAGCAAACGGTGTGTCATTTGCAACTGTAGGCCCTAGAAGGAGAGGAGGTGATTCAGTTGCAGCTGCAGACTGTGATGGTCCTCCTTCACAGTAAGTACCTCTGAACATGCATCTGAACCTGAGCCTCATTACATTACGTTGTCTCTTTGGTGGCATATTTGTACCTGAAATTCATTGTTTATTGAATTTGCTAGAAATTAGTCATATAAGAATTTGAATTCAATATTTTACGTAATAAATGCAAAAGGAAATAAAGCTATTTGTTGAATATCATATTCAAGTACAAACTTTGAAATAGAAGGTTAAAAATTGTTACAGTCATATAACAAGAACAATAATAGCCCACACCAACAAAATGTAAGCAGCTTTACCCCTAACTAGTAGGCAGGTTGTTTGACAAATTCTTACAAATACAACAATAAATCAACTTTAAAGCTGAGTCAAGTGTCTTGTATCGATAAATGACAATGATATAATTGTTTTCTTGGATTCCAAGTGACATGAGAGTCGTTATAAGTAAATGAGTCCCCGATGTTCGGATTCCCGAGAAGGATCCTGATATGTTCTAACGCACCAATTGAAACAGTGAAAGTTCTTCCCTCACGTGTAAGGTTTTAAACACCTTCTTGCAATCTATAGAGGATACAGTGAATGAGTCGTCAAATTTAGTATGGAAGACAAACTCTCCAGAAGAACTGCTAGTACAAAACGATTTACCGAAAACACATTCAATATAGAACTTTGATATTGTCAGATTAGTTAAACGAACCAAAACTAGAGTGACATACATACATGAATGTCCAGACGAGCTCTGTGGAATTGATGAATTTTCCAAAACAACTAATTTCCCTAATCCTTTATGGACCGTTGTGACATCGCTCCCACCTCCATCTACATACATGTCAACATCGAGATTCAAGGAAGCTTAAAATAAATGTAATATATACCATTAAATGTGAATATATATAATAGCTTCATAAAAGGAAATGAGATGTACATAATAAGGAAAGTGACGTTGTTCAGATGATACTAAACACCTTGAAGCAGAAGATCAGCCATAGAAGGTAAACGATCATTTGTGTATGAAGTGGAGATTTTTTCTCCATTTTTTATTCCTTCAGTATGGATAATTTTTCCATATTCCTCCAAAGGGAATGAATTAGTACTATATAGAACTAGTCGCCATTTCAACTTTCCTTAATTAATAATGTTAAGAGGTATATTCTATAAATTTCGATTTAGAATAAAATGATGATATGTTCAACTCCAATTTAGATGATAAGTGAACGTAGTCCAGTTTAGCACTTACACATCTTCAATGTGCCTAATGATATAAACTTATTATCCACTCTAGACATCATTTAGTAATATTTGATTGAATTTTCTATAAATATAAGAATTTGAATACAATATTTTACACATTATATTGAAAAGGAAATAATTAATTTGTTGAATATAATATTCAATTACAAACATAAATTAATTGCTACCATCACTTAATTGTAAATTACAGTCATCTTCTTTTTCTGAAGAATAAGAATCAAACTCAAGCTCCTTTTCATATCTCTGGCCCTCATCATCCTCTCCAAATGAAAATCAACATATTCATTCGATGGATCGTTCAAAGGTTCATTATCATCATATGTGACAGATGCATTTATTTCATAAACGTCTTCCTGAAATGCTTCACTTTCAATTCTCTGTTCTCCTTTTCCATATGATTTAAAAACACTTCTAGGTTTAACTTTGCAAACTGCTAACCAATCTGACTTATATCATCGTAAGCTTAGAAAAGGGACATAATACACCTGAATCGCTTGCATTGCCAACACGAAAGGTTCAAATTGTCTCAATCTTCTTCGGTTGTTGATTTCAACTAGATTGTTTCGACTATGCACTTTTGCACCAATATTTGGAGTCGGATCAAACCAATCACACTTCGCTTTATTGACAATACAAGGTACTCAATTTTAAATATCTCAATAATTTTACTATAGTAATCTATCAATTCTCCCTGTATGCAAACTCCACTATTTATTATTGCCATCCTATGACCATAATATTCTGTATGATATTTGTATCCATTAACAAAATACACCGGATACGATTTAACAGTTCACAGAGGTCCCTTTACAAGATCACATATGAACTTATTCTCTATTGGATTTTCTAAGGCCTACACAAAAGAAATTATCATATCAAAAGGTATAATGTTATTTGAACTCTTAAATCTTATAATTCAATCATTTTAATATTTGTCGATGAAAACGTACATATTTCTCGAACCATCAAGGAAAGTGTCTTTCAACTTCTTTATTGATATCATCCTGTGTTTTATCCAGCATTAGCTCGCGTAATAATTCTTTGTATAATCTAAAAACATTATTATGTATTTCAGTTATGAACAACACTAAATTTCAAAACTCAAATAATCAATTTCAGCTTACTGCACGAAAGGTTGAACTTCTTGACAGTTCAATAAAATGTAACCATGGGCAGCCTCAATTTCTTCCTCTGTTAACATTCTTCTTGTTGAATGTCCATCTATTCATCTAGGATATGTGAAAATGGATAAGTTACTATCAGCATCACTTGTTCCTCCCCTATCGTCATTACGAGGAACTTTTCTTTCTTTTGTGTGAATATGCGGCTTAAAATAATATGAACAAAATGTACTAGCTTCCTCCACTAAGTAAGCATTACATATCGAACCTTCAACTCTAGCCTTCTTTTTGACATTTTTCTTCAAGTGATGCAAATACCTATATTAGCGAATAGGGTTATCACAATTTAGTTGTTAAAACATGTTATTACTTCAATCACAATCATTTTTGTTGAATTACCTCTCAAACAGATACATCCATCGATATTGAATTGGATCGGCTAGGTTTGCCTCGTATTCTAAATGCACATGTAGATGCTCCATACAGTTAAGAAGCTTGGAGGAAATTTTCCTTCTAACTTGCACAAAATTATTGGGATTTTCTTTTCTAGTTTTTCCATTTTAGCCAATTTGGTTTTAGATGAGGTTAAAATTTTGAAAAACAAACTTAATTTTGTTATTACTTTCTGAACCTTATTCGGTAACAACTCCCGAAATGCAATTAGAATTAGCCTTTGCATAAACACATGACAATCATGACTTTTCATCCCAAATAATTTGTACTTCCTCATATCCACACACCTTACCAAGTTTGAAACATAACCATCAAGAAACTTTAGACTTTTCAACCATTCACACAAAATCTCCTTTTGTTTTTTGTCCAAAGTGTAAAATGCTTTTGGATATTTACCGGTGCCAGAATTTTTATGTAACTCATTCCTTCTACAAAAAAGTTGCAAATTTGCTCATAATTTTGCATTGTCTTTTGTCCTCCCTTCAATGTTCATTATGGTATTGAACAAATTGTCAAAAATATTTTTTTCAATATTCATCACATTTAGATTATGACGTATCAAATATGACAAATCCCAAAAGATGCTTTGTTTTCTCCAACCAAAGTTTTTACTCATGCTTGTATTTACTTTATCAACTTCAAATTCTATAACTTTCAGCAAGCCTAATTCCTCAACCTTTTACAAAATCTCTTTACCATCTTTGTGAGGAGGAGGAGGTGTTTTTACCATCCTACTCTTAGTGAACTTTTGTTTATTACGTCTAAATGGATGATTTGGAGGAAGAAATTTCCTTTGATTGTTAAACCAACATGCTTTGCCCCCATTTGGAAGATAAAATGCATTAGAATCATTGTCACAATAAGGACAAACCATTTTTTCTGCTGTGCTCCATCCAAACAACATGGCATATGCCAAAAAATCACTAATGGTCCATTTAATGCCGCTCTCAACACAAAGTTTTGTTTTAGAGACACATCATATATCTAAACACCATATTCCCAAAGATGCAATAATTCAGATATTAATAGTTGTAAGAATACATCAATTCTATTCTTCGTATTTGTAGGTCCTAGCACAATCACTATCAAGAACATATATAAGTCTTTCATACACATCCATGGAGGAAAATTATAAGTAGTAATTATGATTCATGATGAATATTGCTAGCCAGATTGACCAAAAGGTTGGAATCCATCCATAGACAATCCCAACCTAACATTTCGACTTTTCGCTGCAAACTCAAGATAGGTGTCATTGAAATGTTTCCATGTCAGTGCATATGATGAATGACTCATTATTCCATATCAGTGCATCTGATGAATGACTCATTATTCCATCTTTCTGTTCGTGTTCATTATGTCATCTTATGTGAGATGCAGTAACATCAGAAGCATATAGTCTTTAAAGTCTCGAGGTTAGCAGGAAATAATACATCCGCCTTCAGAGTACTAATTTTTGTTTTATAGAACGCTTTCTAAATGTGAACCTAGATTGATCACAAAATTTGCACTCTTGTAATTTCACATCATCTCCCTAATACAACATACATCCTAATTTGCAACAATCAATCTTTTCAACAGGAAAAACAAGACCCCAAATAAGTTTATTTATATTGTAAAAACTATCAACCATTATATAATTAGGAGACAATGATTCATTATACCATTTAAGAATTTTATCAAAACTACGGTCTAAATATGCCCTTCAAACTTTATGTTCAATAGTTGAGTAATTGAAGACAATTGGGTCATTGTCTCACAATTTGGCCATAATTCTTGATCAGTTGATTGCAATAAGTCAAAAAACTATTTTGCATGTAGGTTTGGTTCTTCTTCAAGATTTTCCATATTTTCCTCAAAGGTATAACTGGTTGCATCATAAACCATTTACATGTAAGGATTTTCATTTCCATCCACATAATTTGTTATAATTCCAATCCCCCCTTCAAACTTATTTAAGTTCACAGACGATTGTACTTAAGTATCCCTTGAGGTTCTACAAGTCAACAGTTCCCCATGTCATGTCCACTCAAAATAATTAGGCAACCATTTTCTCAGCAAATGCCCATACACTTCATCAGTAGGAAGGAAATGGATATGTTTGCACTTTTCACATAGACATCTGATCATTAGCCCATCCATATATGCAGGTTGGAACATGCATAATGAATAAAAGCTTCAACTCCCTTAACAAACTTAGGATTGATGAAACCATCAAGTGGTCATCGTTTATACATCCAAGATCTATCAACATTACTCATTTCTGCAAAACTGTTAATTTAAAATAGTGATTCCATAGTTAATATCATTCATGTTCGCCAAAGATTACAAAACATCTAAGATAAAACTTGTGAATCAAGAGAACAAGTTCTCGTTGTGAGTCCTAAGCTTGTGGTATTTTTCACCGATAAGCCTCACGGGAGCTCCATCACCGGTTGTGGGTTAAGGTTTATGGGTTAAGATTCAAAATTATTTTTAAACTGAAGATTTATTTTTTTGTTTGTAATCATATATGTTAGAAGAGAATTAATGTTAGAAGTTTGATATTTAACCAATATTAAATATGTACTAGTGCCAAATATAATATGTATTCATAAAAATATGAATACTTATTTTAATAAATTATTGTAACATATACAAAATATCTAATATGTTGAGAAGAAAATTATTATTATATTAAAAAAGATGCGTGTAAAAATTCACACATAAAAACTAAAGACAACCTAATCATTTCAAAGAGCATTAATGAAATAACAAATTGACAAAATTAAGACTTTATTTAAAACTATAATATAAGTCAAACCTATCCTATATTAATTCATCGATAAACCGAAGTTCATACCACAAACAAGTTTCAGTTGGTGCAGGCCATCTACATTAAAAATGTAGGAAGTTTAAATGGGAAGTTCAAACTACAAATAAATACCCAAATTAAACCAAGTACACAAATGAAATGAGTTGGCATACCCTTTCTTATATGAGCGGGCTTAGAAAGGACTATAAGAGTGTCTACTTATCTTTAAGATTATCTTTATTAGCTCTTCCTTGCTACTAAACCATCATTAGCCAATCTAGCTATTTTTATTTAAATTGGCCTCATAAATTGGAATATGTTCTTAATTATTATACACTTTAAGATAAGCAATTAACATTGTCCATAACCATTAGTTATATAATTGATCATCCTATTTATATAGAAGCAAACAATCATTCTTATTGGGAGTTATTTTACATCAATTAGATATGAATAATGCATTTTTACATAGGAAATTAGAGGAAGAGGTATATATGCAAATATCTTTAAGCCTAAAAGAAGGAAAAATATGTCTGTCAAAGGTCCAAACTACTCAAGTCTTATATAGCCTCAAATAAGCAAGTAGGAAGTTGTTCTCTAAATTATCATGTCTTACTCTCTTAAGGATTTGTATAGGCTAAAGCTAACCATTCCTTATTTACTAGGTTTGGCATATTAGTATTCTTACTAGTGTTATCTTATGTATATGATATTCTTATTAGTAGTAATAATGAAGATTATATCATTGAATTCAAATCTTACTTGCATATTTTTTTTAAGATTAAGGATTTAGGATATTTACATTACTTCCTTAGTCTACAAGTAAATAGAATAACAATTAGCATAACTTTATTTCACCAAAAATACACCCTTGAGTTACTTAAAGAAATGATATTCTTAGAATGTAAATCAATGTCCATAACTAAGTTAACCACGAATGATGGTGAGCTAAGTATTAATGTTTCAATATATAGGAAACTTATAAGCAGGTTATTATATTTTCCCTAATACGTGTCGTTAAATGTAGCAACTCTTCTAACTTTTATATTTTTCCAGTTAACATTTCAAGGTTATGTAATGAATACTATGGCATCTAAAAGGAAGTGTAAGGTAAAGGTCATTATTTGCTTATAACTTAGAACTATGGCTTAAAGGATCCCAAGTCTGATTGAGCTTCTTGCCCGTTTAGTAGATGACTAATTATTGGGTATTATATCTTTTTTTAGGAATGTCATTAATAACCCATAAATCAAAGAAGTCACTTACAATGTCTAGATCCTCCTAAAAAGCATAATATAAGCACTAACATCAACCACCTGCTAAATTTAGTGGATTTTTTTTATCGTTTTTAAAATATAAGAGTTACTTTCACCTCCATTACTATTTTATCTTATGATAATAGTTCAAGACTCTATCTAGCTCAGAACCCATTCTTTATGAACGATTAACACATATTAAAATTAATTATCATATGATTAGAGAGAGTGCAAAATGGAATCTTTAAGTTGTTGTCTATTTCATCATATAATCAATTAATTGATTGTTTACTAAACCTTTGGTTTGTAGTGACCTTTATGCAAAAATGTCCAAACTAAGTATGTACAATATAACAATTCTTTAAGAATTCTCAATTGTTAACAATTCTTAAAGGTTGCATGAGTAGAAGAAGAAATTATCTTTTTATCGATCAAGACAAGCTTTTGGAGTTGTTAAGTCATTTGGAGAGAGGGGTTTAACTAATATATTCTCTTGATTGGAATAGAGACAACATAATCCTTATTAATCTAACCTAATCTTCTACTTCAACAATTTCTCTTTTGTAAACACAACCTTGATCTAGAAAAAGGATAAGTGACCACCCACAGTTCACTTCCTGCATATGTACTGACCCACAAAGTTTACAATAGAAGAGAAAATGCACTCGTCAGGATTAAAGAGACAACAAAAGTCATTCATCATTCAATCAATTAACATAAACAACAATTGATAAAAACAAAGAAATTCCCAAATGGGATCTTGTCTTTCACTATAAACATCTATATATTCCATTACCAAAATTAGAATTCAAGAACTGTTTCAAAATAGAAACAACTAGTAATTAAAAAAGAACCCGACGAATTAATTTACAAACAAAGCTTAAAGCTTCAACCTTCTTATAGTCAATACCGAGTTTAGTTGTCCAAGATATAGACAAATCCATACAACAAAATATGAGAGAAAGAGAGCAGAGAAGAAGCTCAAATCCAAAACCCAAGAAAAAAATACCAAGAATACGGACAGAACAAGCAAGAAACTTTCTTTAATGACTTATGTGCAGAAGTCAATTGAGCTTTAAGCACAGCAGATCCACAAATGTGGAGATGAACAGAAGGAATGACGGTGAGAAGGAACACACAGATGAGCACAGTACCGCAAACGGAGAATGTAACCGACGACGAAAAGGAAGAAGGAATGAAGACACAGAACAAAAATGAACTCACAGAAGCGAAAAGGAACCGACAGCACGACAACGAACCCATGGAAACAAAGAAAAAATAAAGCAAGTGAAAATGAGGATTGGGGAGGTGTCATGGTAAGCGGGCAACATTTTGAAGGATGCTAACGAGGTCGTTTTTTTATTTTAGTAAACTTTTGAAGGATGCTAACGAGGCCGTTTTAATTTAAACTTTACCGACGGAATACACTTTCGTCATTATACCCCGATTCGTTAACATTTTCTTAAAAACATTGCAGTCGAAGCAAACGGCAATGCTTAACTTTCAACTTTATCCGTCGGTAAATGACGACAATTATATTGAAGCTATTATTCGAGCCTCTTTTGCCAATAGAGATTAGCGACAAAGATTCCTATTCCGTCGCTATATTCCATCACAAAAAATACTGGGATAATTTCCCATCCAACTCTATCGATGGATATTTTGTCTATCGCAAATTACACAATTTTACCTATGGATTATGATTTTTCGTCGCAAATTTGCAACAATTTTGTTTCCATCATAATTTTCGGTCGAAAATCCATAATTTTCTTGTAGTTTTAGTTTCAAAATATGCTAGATGTAGTATATGATTGGCTTGGAATAATCTATTTTCTCCATAGATTTTAGTTATGGATACATTGGCTTGCTAATGCTTTTAGAAATAGGGAATTAAACAACATAATATATATATTATAAGTATGGCTACAATGCACCATATATAGACCAAGAAAAATTGCAAAATAGTTAGAGAAAAACATCAAATGGTGACCACTGTCTTTAATCGGCCGAAAAGGAATTTGGTTATTAAGATTATATAGTGCTTTCTGAAAAATGTTCCTCCTAATAGTCTTACGATCATGGATAAGATTTGATCAAATCTTCCTTAATTAATGTATATTTTTTCTTTGAATTTGAAGTTTTCGATAGAGTAAGAGAGAATCTGTATCTCCCTCGTAACTTTTGGTAAAGAGATTTTTTCTTTACAAGTGATTTATAAGTATTCTTACTTTTTACCAAGGTTTTAAAAACCGAACTGGACTGTCCGGTCTGATCGAAAAAAGTTTAAACTAGTCAATGATTTGGTTCGGTTCACCTAGTAACTTCTATGTATAAAAATCGACCGATTCAAACTTTTTTCGGTCAGACCAGACAGTCTGGTTTGGTTTTTAAAACCTTGATAATATGCAACGAATTTGGTCTATCGTGTTTTTATTTACTTTTAACTTTGAAAGCTTGTTTCTCAAAAGCATATTATGTAGCTCAACATACATCTCTTCTAGATAAAGCTATTATCGAAAATTCACTTTAATAAATTCAAAACATTTTATTTGTGCGTAAATTCTGACCTTTAAAATAAATGAAAATATTTGAAATTTTCGAGAAAATCTTGGAATTGCCTTTTTCCCACTCGCGTATTCTTATTGTTCGAGTTGGGTTCTAAAGAGGAAAATTAGTGATCACGGAATAAAATACGAAGTAAAGGAAAAAATATATGAAAATTCTTAGCGAATCATCCACTACTTATGAACTTCATTATTTTATCCAATGATAAAAGAACGGGCAAAGCTGACTTACACGCAAAACTTCCTTAGTTATCCATGGAAGAGATGACAAGAAACTTTGCTGGTCTTGAGTGATTTCTTCATCAACAACAAATTCCATTGAAACTGGAAGTAAATAATTTGAACCTTCCGTTTAGTTTTTTGTCAAATCGGTCCAACCAGTCTGTCATTGTACAAAACTATAGATTTTCACAAGTTTCATTTTTTGTTACATTTAGAACTCTATTTCATGTCAATTTCTATAACATTTAGAACTCTATTTCATATCAATTTCTGTAATATTTATAACTCTGTTTCATATCAATTTCTGATAGTGATCAGTTTTGTAACATTAGAACTCTATTTCATATCAATTTTTGTAACATTTAGAACTCTATTTCATATCAATTTCTGTAACATTTAGAACTCTAGTTCATATGAATTTCTAGTAGTGATAAGTTTTGTAACATTTAGAACTCTATTTCATATCAATTTTTGTAACATTTAGAGCACTATTTCATATCAATTTATGTAATATTTAGAATTCTATTTCATATCAATTTCTAGTTTTGATAGTTGAGTTATATATACTCTTTCAACTATTCGATTTGTTGATCTAAAGCACTAAAATTGAAAAATAGCAATATTTCAATTAGGCTATTTAAAGTGGAGCAATTGCTGAAGCAAAGTTTAATAAGTAAGTAACATTTGTTGGTCTTTTGTGTATCCATTATGCTGCTGCTCATCTTCTTTATTATAATTGATAATGAGAATTATTTTAGTTGTATATTTTTTTCCCTAACAATAGTATACCCAATTATTTTTTAATACTTTTAGGTTAAATCATAATAGAGAATATGGAACCATCCTCTACTCGTGGTAAGTTCGAACCAGCATGAAATTATTTTTCTTCTTCTCAAGCATCTGTTGGGAATATCCAATATAATTGTATGTTTTGCGGTAGAATATTTAAAAGGGGAGGAATTTTTAGAATGAAAAAACATCTTGCTGGTGTTAAGGGTAATATTGCTTCTTACAAAAAAAATAACACTTAATATATGTGATATGATTGGAAAATATTTGTAGCAACAAGTAAAAACGAAAAAGGAAAATAAAGAAACTCATGATATATCTTTTGGAGATGATGAAACACCACAAGTATTAGATAAAGGAAAAAGAAAAGCTACTATTGACATAGATTCATATTTTTCTCCAAGAACTACTCCTGGTTCTCAAC
>JANZLX010178202.1:0-12645 GCA_025531955.1 Erythroxylum orinocense
ATCCTCAATTTATTCCAACCAAATTAAAATTATCAAACTAAAACCTCAAAATAATTTAAACATGCTTAATGCGAATCGGGGCCCAACAATATTGACCCCCTTTTTCATCTCATCCACTAAAACAATATCATTAACAAACAACATATACCAAGACACATCCTCTTCGATATTCTTGGTGAGCTCATGAATCACTACTGCAAACAAAAAGAGGTTTAAAGAGGAGCCTTAATGAAGCTCAATATGTATAGAAAAATGCCTTGTCTTCTCCTATCGTTACTATAGTTTTTACACCTTCATACATATTCTTAATAACTCATATATATATTAGCTATAGGAACTCTTTTGACTTCTAAACACCTCCACATGATTTCCTTAGGTTCCCTATCATAAGCCTTCTTTAAATTAATAAAAATCATGTGTAGGTTATGCTGTCTTTTCCAATAGTATTCCATTAACGTTCTGAGAAGATGTAAGGGTTCTATCGTGGACCTTTCTAGTTTGAAACCAAACTAATTTCCAACATAGAAACATCATTTCTGAATCTATTCTTAATTACCTTCTCATATAACGTCATGATATGACAAAGTAATTTGATGCCTCTATAGTTTTTGCAGCTTTAGATGTCCCATTTGTTCTTACATAAAGGAATTATCATACTAAATCTCCACTCATTCTGCATTTTGAAAGAGCTAAGGATCATATTTAAAAACTTGGTTAGCTAAGTAATGCCTTCTTTGCCTAAACTCTTTCATAACTCTATGGGTATCTCATCAGGTCCTATTGTCCTACCACTCTTGACCTTCCTCAATGTTTTCTTAATTTCATCCCTTGTAATATGTCGACAGCAAGTGAAATTACGAAACCTCTCAGTCAAGCTAAGGTCATCTAAAACGATATTATCCTTTATGCCTTAATTAAAAAGGTTATAGAACTACCTTTATCATCTGCTCTTGATGTTATTCTCAACTACAAGCTCGCCTGCGCTACTTCATCTTTTATACAACAACCTTGATCTAAATCTCTTGCTTTTTTTTCCCCTAGCACTTGCCAACTTAAAAGTATCCTTTCTCTATCTTTAGTATCCAATCATTAAAATAGTTTCTTGTAAGCTCTACTTTTAACTTCTGAGATTATCATCTTCGTCTCTTTCTTTGTCAATTCATAACTTTCTCAACTACTAACTATGTCCACCTTTGTGATGCTATCCAATAAAGCTTTATAGGTAGCTTTTTTGAACTTAACTCTTTTTTAAACATCTGCATTCTACCATCAAGACTTCCTCTTACTGTCCTTTGACCTTGAAAAACACCCAAGGTCCCTAAAGTTGTATTCCTTAAAAGAGTTGCAACTCTCTCCCACATCTAGTTTGCATCTCTTACCAAATTTCATTCCTCTACATACATTATTCTACCCTTAAATTGTTTCACTATATCTCCTTTCAAATTTCACCATTTGATTTTGGTACATCTCCTAGGACTTTTTATCTTCCTCTAACTCTTACTAAAAAAGTTCCAAAACTAACAATTTATGCTATGTTACAAGACCATTTCTAACATTTTATAAACCTTAAACAAAGTAAGAGAAGAGCTCCAATAAATTTACAATATATAAATATGTAAACTTTAAAAGCATATTTTTATTATTAAAGAGGCTACTTTAAGCTCCTCATTGTGACATAATTGAAGAATCTAATGGTTACACTAATTCTTAACATTAAGATTCGGAGAACAACTCAAAAAAATCGAATGAAAAAAATGTAAATAAAAAAAAGCCTCATTTTGCTCTTTATGAGGTTTAAAAGTAGGTCCTATTTTGTCTCATTTTATTTTTTGTGAAGGTCAAGAGTAGACCTTATTTTATTCTTCATGAGAGTAGGTAATGGGTAAATGACCTTCCTGCCTTTTGCTTAAGGTCGGATCTACTGAGTTCACAAGCAAGCATTAGGTATCAACTTGCAATCCTTATAACTAGGTTGATCATTCTGCCTTATGGAGAAAAGTCAATTTGAATTTTCATGGTTCTGTTTTTAAAAGTCATCATTAATTGTTCCTTGTTTTTCTTGAAAAAAGAGTTGACTATCACCAACTGAAGCACTATCACGAAATCCAATAAAGTAGTCTCGCTAACATTTTTTTCATCGTAGCTGAAACCCTCACGAGTACCCATGAGTATTCATCCGAGGTTGCTCTTATATTACCATTAAAGTCTCCTCCTATAATAGCTCTCTCGCTAGGGGGTATTTACCGAATCATCTCATCTAGCTCTTCCCAAAAATGACGCTTAGTTTATTCATCTAATCTCACTTGAGGTTTATAAACACACACCACATTTATAGCAACAATCTCACAACAATCTTTAAGGGCATAATCATATCATTAGACTTTTTTTACCCCATAATATGTTATATAATTTCCTTGACAACCAAGATTTTAAAAATAAAATAATTTTATTTAATAATTATTAATTAATTTTGCTTTAATAACTTAAAACATATATTAATTTATAAACAATTAATTAATTATTTTAATAAATATAATAATTTTCACTGATATCTTATAATAAATATTCTATAAGAGATTAAAATAAGATTTCATTTATAAAAAATAATTTATTTTTAGGTTTTATTTGATATGTAATTATCATATAAAATATTATATTAAAATATTACAAATAAAATTTTATTTTTATCTCTTATATTGTATTATTTATAAATTAAGATTTGTTTTTAACAAAAATTTATAGTTATTAAAGCAAATTTTATTTAAAATTTATAGATTCTGAAGATAATTTAAATTTAAATTAATTATAAATTATTCATAATTCTTATTAATAATATGCATTTAATTGATCGTAAATTATATTATAAAAATAGAAATAGAAAGTAGAAATCACTTTTTATGATTTCATAAGTTATAAAAACCAACATTTTAAAAACCGGAACGAACATCGAACCGGTCAAAGAAAATATTTAACGTTTGAAGGTTCAACCGATATTAAATCGTTATAAAACTAGTATATAATAAATAAAAAATTAAATTACAAAATAGATAAAAAAATATACTGTAAAATAAAAATATTTTATAGAAATAAAAATGTACTAATAATGCATATAAATATATAATAAACTAATAAAAATCTAATAATTTAAATTACAATTGAATCTAACATAAATTTTAAAATAAAAATAATATTTCTATATTATTATTTATTTAAAGGGTCATAAAAATTGAAGTATGTTTAAAGAAAGTCAATAGAAATAATTCTAATTTTAGTCTAACTTCCTTTTTAATATCCTTTAAACATATTTCTTTGTAGTTTAAATATTATTTTTTAACACATTCTTAAATTACCTTAAACTGAGAGTAAGCTTTGGAGCAACTGGTAAAGTTGCTCTTTTATGAACTAGGATATGTTGGCTTTTTGACTTTTTAAATTATAAAGTTGACTTTTTGACTTTTAAAATTATCTTAAACAAAATTACTTATGTATATATTAAATAATAATTCAATTTATTAACAAATTTATGATAAAATAGTAGTTAGTTTTTAATATTAATAATTTAAAAATTTTCAATTAAAGCATAAAAGATAAATAAATAACATAAAATTTGACAAATATAATTACTAGTGAGGATAAATAAAGTTAGTATTTTTAAGGATAAAAATGATAATTTGTTTTTATCAATTATAATTAAAATAAAATTTTAATTAAAATATAAAGAGATAAAATATAAAATATAATTTATTAGTTAAATTATGTAAGGGAAGTAAAAAGAAAAAAATTATTAAAAATTATTAAAATTTTTTACTTTTACTTGTTAAAAATTACTCTTTTTTAATTACAAAGCAAATTAAGGAAATAAACAAACGTCACACAAAAACAAAACTAACACTCCAGTAGCGCAGTGTTCTACGGTATAAAGCTCCTTGCTTGTCTTGGTAGATTAGCTCCATAATGACTATCGGAGGCTCTTGTAGAATATGCAGACTTGGGCATAATACGACTGCTAGAGAAGCCAAGATATCGGCACACTGGTTCCCTTCTCGATATACATGCTGAATTCGCGCCTCCCATGCTCGGTGTAATAACCCACGGGTATCTGTCACCAAAAAATTATCCTCAGTCAAAACTATATTGGAAGAAAAGAGAATGTTAATCACCTCTAAGGAATCCACTTCGACGACAACTTGTCGATATCCAAGCTCCCAGGCCAGTGTAAGTTTCGAGAAAATGCCCTAGAGTTTGGCAGCTAAAGGCGAACCCCTTCCAATGTTCTGTTAAAAACCACCACACCATTGATCATGACAATCCTTAATTAATCCTCGAGCGGTAGCAATGTTAGACCCTTATTTAACTGCATTATCCGTATTTAATTTAACCCAACCCTTCGTAGGTTTAGTCCAGCCCACTAAATTACCTACAAGCAAACCCTGTGCCTTAAACATGTAGTTTTCCATAACTCTGGCTCTTACTATCCAATCTACGTACTCCATAATGATTCTTGTACCTTCTTCCGGCCAACCAAAGTCAACCTCAAAAAGGCTTATGTTCCTCCATTGCCATAAGAACCAGCAGGTGACGCCGTAGATTGTAACCCACTCTACCTGCTTCACTTGTGAATGCTTCATAAGGTTGGATTTCACCCACGTCCCCTCATCTTGTTGAGAAAAGCCCGTATCAACCACGTCAGGGTGGAATTTACACCAGAAGGATTTCACTCTCGGACAATCCCGGATCGCATGCAGTGATGACTCTTCTTACCTAAAGAAGTGACAACTGCTATCCGTTGTGATATGTCGAGCCACTCGACGTTTGTTTCTCAGCAATTTTCTCTTTGCCAAGAGCCAAAGCAAAGACCTAATCCGCTGAGGCCCGACCCATTTCCATATTAACTCCCATAGTCTGTTATTACTGTCCGTTGTGCTACCTTTGATTAAATTTATGACACCCTAATATCCCCTGGGAGGATATAGGGGCGCCACGTCGACAATATAACATACATACATCATACTAATGCGGAAGCATTTCAAAACACACTAAACATTCATTACATAAAATTTCAGAAATTGAAGCAAACATACGCTACATATCACGAGTTCAAAAACCAGCCTAAATTAAGGTTATTATAAACCTTCCACCAGAAATCCAAAATTATATACAGGTCCAAAACAAACTGAAAATACATTTTGAACAAAACAAAACTACGACTCCTTTGGCCATCGCAGTTGACTTGTCCCAATCCCTAAGTCTTTCTTTGTGAACTTACACGGGACAAATCCACCGTGCTAAGCATATAGTTTAGTAAGTAATAACTAATCTATGCATAAGTTGATAACTAATTAAACATAATCATGATATAACAGAAACATGCATTAACAATTTATCGAAATGAACAATTCAAACATAATGTATCTCAGAACAAATTGTAAAGAAAATAGAATTGAATAACAAAAGAGGGTATAACCCTTCATAAACAGAACATAATTTCCTTGTTTATATCAGAATCAGACAGAAATCAAAATACAAAATCATATGACTGAAAAAATCCTTTTACAGAAGCGAGTAACGGGACTTATACAAGAGATACCATGCTTGGCATCACTAAATAGAAAAGACCGAAGTCTCGATATTGAAGTGTCCAGAAGAGACCGAAGGCCCGACATCGAAGTGTCTAGAAGCAGCTGCAGATTCTTCTAGGCATTCCTATTTACCCACGACTAGGACTTGACAGTTTTAAATTCAAATAGATTCATTTCATGCTTAACATAATTAACCAATCATTGCTTTCATACCAACATTCAGGTATATAAATCTGACAACTTTGTAAATCATTCAATGGATTTAAACCAAACAGCAAACAAATAGTTAAAATAGAATTATCAAAAATTACTAACAAAATTGACCATCTAAATTACTTACAAAAATTACCATCTAAATTACTTACAAAAATTACCATCTAAATTACTTACAAAAACTCCCTTATTGCTTATTGCCTCGAAGTCCTGGCAATATCTGGAATCGGTCACTCTATGCATTCCTCTAAAACATTTAATACAAACATATATCACTATTGTGCACAATTATGAATTCAATTATGCACATTCAAGTATACTGAATATGTATGATGCATGTTCATGACAAATTCCATGGCTTCTTATCCTTAATCTTTTCACATTATCAATTATATGAAACTATACTCAATTGCTCAATCTAGATTTATTTCACAACCAACTTTCAGTTCACTTTGTTCAATTATTTTCATCAGGAAAGTGAGGTAATTAGGTACAAGTTCCTCCTAGAAAGTTGTTCCTCTTTGTCTTAGGTGTCCAATGATATCAAGTCCATCCAATTTGGTTTAATATACTGAAAGTTATACTCAAAAGATTTCAGACTGTTCTTAAACTTCAACAGAATCCTTATCTCAACTTCCAATCAGATTATGAAATTCTTAGAGGCAGAATTAGAATCCTATCACTTTAGAAAGTTTGTAGCCTTATGACTCTAGTTTAATTCAAAACAAGAATCACTCCATCTAGAAATCTATAGATCCACATATAAGTAAATTACCAAAGTATGTTCAGCAAAAACATCCCAGTTATCATACTTCAACACGATCACACTTTCATCTCAAATTCCTCAATCAATACAATTCAAAAAATTCTAATTTTTTGTGAGATGAAGATTAATATCTTATGAGTCCATTGCTTCAATTCCTATGTCAATTGGATATCGGGTGAAGAAGTTATAGTTAAAAGAAGCAAAGGTGTTCTGGGTGAGTCAACCCTTTGGTCAAACCAGTAAAGTCACCGTCGTGCTTCAACCAATTCCATCAATGTCACCCTCATGCTTAAGCATGAGGGTGACTTCCCATCCTACCAATCAATGTCATCGTTGTTTTTATGAACAATTTGGTTAAGTATTTTGAAAGTTATCCCCAAAATACTACATACTGTTCATAAACAGTGCAGAATCCAGACACTCCACTTCAAGCCAAATTTTGACACATTTAGTGAAAAAAATCAAATTCTACTCCTTCATAAAAGTTATAGATATATCTTTTTAGTTTAATCATAATTTAACTTCATCCAATTTGAATATTCACATATCAAGTTATGCCCTAAATACAGATGTATGTTCAGTAAAATACTGCATATATCATATTCCAATGACTATAACCCTTCATCTTGTTAATCATATAACTGAATTTGCTTCTTCTTTCACCACAGACACATGCATCAACACCATTATGCAAGCAGCAATCCACAATGTTGAAAATATACACTATTCACGCATGCATCCATTTAAAACATTAAAACATGCATAAAACTTACTTATCTTGAGTTATTCTCACTTCAGCATAAATTTCCAAAAATGGGGAGGGCAACTAATAGGTTTCGGTGTTAGATTACAAAAAGATTTTGTAACAATCTAGACCCTCAAAAGGCAGAAGATTCGCAAGGTATAACATGGGTAAGCCGATAACACCAAAAATGCAGCGGTTAAGTGTTTAAACGATGGATGAGCAAGAAGGAAGATAGTGTTTTCGGTGGAGACAAAACAAAGGAGCTGCAGAAACTTTCTTACCCAAAAATGTGACTAGGTGGCTTCGTCCCTTATTGACACATGTCCTTTGGCATGTCTTACATTTGTCACCCATTTAATTAGCCCATATGTCACTTACTAATTGCTCCACTTGTCACATAGTAATTTGTTCAATTGTCAATCCATAATTAGTCCACTTGTCAAATAATTTCTAATATAAAATACTCCAAAATTCTCAAAACTTTCGAAATAATAGTAATATGCTCCAAATAAATTTTCGACACCTAAAAACCACTATTCTCATCTTAATCAAAATTTCAAAACCAATTATACCCGGAATCGTCAATGAATGCATGTACAATAATTTGTATGTGTTAAAACACATATGCACTTATCGACAAATACTCAATTATGCAAAGCATAAAGTGCACTGAAATGTCAAATTTTCTAACCCCTAGTATGGGGCATTACAAAATCATAAGCTGACGTTATTGTGAACCTCCCGTGATTAGTTTATCCCCATACCATTCTGTCTTCCTCTATGCCTTCGACATTAGGACGGATAGTCGCAATATCCATATATAAGGTGAAAAGGGAGATATTGTTGGAACAAATTAGAATGCCAAATGTCATCTTTATTAGTAAAATCCGCAATTATAGCGTAAAGACCACTTTTAGGAATTTGAGAAGTCGCCACAAAAATTAATGGTCCCCAAATTACCGAAGCCCCTGTCCTATCTAGCGTTTGGGGTAGATGATAAGCATCTAGACAATATTTTGTCTATAGGATCTGGACCTATAATGTTATGGGTTTAGTAAGCAAAGCCCAGCCTAACTTTGCCAGTAACGCATCATTGGAAGAACGAATTCATTTAATGCCCAGGCCCCCTGCTTTTTTTGGCTGACACATGGCCGCCCAATTAACTAAATGCATTTTCTGATGATCGTCCGTTGAACCCCATATAAAATCCCCCATGATTTTCTCCAAATCATCACAAAGTTGCCTCGAAAGTCTTACTATTTGCATCGTGAAAATTGGGAGAGACGAAATTACTGATTGGGTTAAAGTATCTCACCCCGCTAGTGACATCATCCTTGCGCGTCATCCTACAAGTTTCTTTTAAGCATTATCTAGGATGTATTGATAGGTGTTTCTCGTCGTAAGCTCATGAGTCAAGGGAACTCCTAAATACTTTCCAAGATTAGTCGTACTTGTAATATGTAGGCCTTGACTGAGATGACGCGCGTTTTCTCTAGAAACGTTCTTAGAGAAAAAGATCCGAGTTTTAGCAGTACTCTGCCCTGAGGCTTTACAAAAAGAGTCCAAAGTCCTTGCTATCACCTGCGTCTGCGATTTCGTAGCTTTAGCAAACAGAATGAGATCATCTGCAAAGAAAAGATGGGATATGGAAGGCCCTGTACGATTAAGCTTTATCAGTTTCCAATTCCCACATCCTACCTCCTTCGATATAAGGTGACTGAGCCTTTCCATGCATAACACAAAAATATATGGCGAGAGGGAATCACCTTACCGAATACCCCTCGAAGGACTGAAAGGCTCAGAAACGGTGCCTTGCTAAGTGACTAGCATAGACACTATCATCACACACTTCATAATGACATGGATTAAATTCTTCGATATCCCAATGTTCGTTAAGGTATTTTGAATAAAATCCTACTGAAACCGGTCGTATACTTTTTCCAAATCCACTTTGATAGCCAGATACCCTTCTTCCCCTTCTTCTTTCGCATCGAGTGAATAACCTCCTAAGCGATGATAATATTATCAGTTATGTGTCTGCCAGGGATAAAACTGCATTGGTTCACTGCTACTAGAAGATCTAGATGACCTTTCAAACGATTTATAATAACTTTAGAAATAATCTTGTAAAGCACAGTACAAAGGCTAATTGGTCGAAACTGAGACATATTTTTCGGAGAGGGGATTTTGGGGATTAACACCAGAAGAGTTTGATTCAAATCCTGTTCCCATCGTTCCAGATGGAAAACTTTCTGTATAAACTCCACCACTTCTGGGCCCACCTTCCCCCATTGATTTTGAAAAAATAATGCATTGAAACCTGTTGACACGTGCTGAAATTGGAAGCTAATGGAAAAGAATCAGCAAAGAAATTAAAGGGATTTTCTTCATTAATTTACTGTAATCTTGATTTATTAGTATTTCATAGATTGTACTTGTCAATAATATATATACAGCCTTCTACATTGTAGGAAATATGATAAAAATATATACCAGTTCTGACATGGTATCAGAACTAGGCTTTAGGGCCTGCAAATTCCTTTCTATAAAATAAGAAAAAGGGAGGAGAGAAACACGAGAGATCGAGAGCAATGGAGTTTACTCCTTCCATAGGGAACTCTTAAATAGAAAATACAATACTGTTAGATCTGACGTCAAGAATATCACAGATGGTGAACCAGACATCAACCATGGCAAGTCATGAACCGATTACAGCGGTGGTTGGCATTAAACTAGACGACACCAACTACGGACTTTGGTCCCAAGTCATAGAGATGTACATCGCAGTCAAGGACAAGTTGGGATACATAGGTGGGGATCTCCCACAATCACAAGAGACAGATTCGAGTTTCAGAAAATGAGAATTGAGAATGCAGTGGTGAAGGGATGGCTGATCAATTCCATGGATCCCAAACTGATTGGAAACTATATAAGATTTCCAACGGAAAAAGCCGTATGGGATGCGGTTGTTGCAACATACTTTGATGGCGGTGACACTTCACAAGTTTATGATTTAAAGAGAAAGGTAATGAAACTTATAGATGGGGGATTTAATGAAAATTATTACAACCTCCAAGGCTTGTGGAGAGAGATTGATTTTTGTCGTGCAAATCCTATGAAATGCTAGATTGATATACAAAAGTATAACTCAATTTTACAAGAAGACAGAGTGTATACATTCCTGGATGGATTGGATGATATACTTGACAAAATCTGAGGTGATGTGCTACGACTCCAACCGTTTCCTTTACTAGAACAAGCATATGCACATGTGAGAAGGGAAGGTCTTAGAGAAATGGTGATGCTAACAAAAGGAAATGATGTACCTGCGGCTGCAATGATCTCAAAAGGTGGATAGAAACCTCAAGAGCATTCTTCACTCCACCTAATACCTAATGGGAAGCCGAATGTAGGGCCAAAATCAAAATCACTAGCATAAGAAGGAGGCTGCACACATTGTGGGGGTACAAAACACACTAAAGAGACTTGTTTTAAGCTGCATGGATACCCAAATTGGTGGGATGAACTCAAAGCGAAAAAGAAACTTCAAGCTGGTCAAGCCACTTTTGTGCAAGTAGGAGACTAACCTTCTATTGCAGCAAACGAACCTCAGCTTTCTTTCATACCACAACAGGAAGCTTCAACAACCATTGTAAATAAAGCTACGACTCTTAATAATCCAGGTAACCACAATTGGATTGTTGATTCAGGAGCGACAGATCACATGACGTTTGATCCTTAGGATTTCATTGAAACTACTCAACCAAGATGGACGTGCATTGCTAATGCTAATGGAGTAACTTATCCAGTTGTTAGGGCTGGAAAAGTGGAGTTTTCAGCCTCGTTTTCACTTTCGAAAACTTTACTAGTTCCATCACTTTCAAATAAATTGTTATCTGTAAGCCAAGCTACTGAGAAATTGAATTGTTGTGCACTACTTTATCCCAATTTTTGTGTGTTTCAGGAAATTCTCACTAAGGAGATTATTGTTCATGGTACTAAAAGAGGGGGACTATATTACATGGATGACTTCATTAGTGGGCAAGCAAACACTACACGTCTTGTTGGAGATTACTTCCAAGTTTATTCTCCAGCTTACACGAGTCTATTCTTAAGTATGAAACATGTATCATGGCAAAGAGTCATCGTGTTTCTTATCTACAAAGTAAGAAAAAATGTGAGACACCTTTTTCTTTAATTCACTCGAATGTTTAAGGACCAGCCCCTATTTCGGTTTTATCAGGCTTTAGATGGCTCGTAATGTTTGTCGATGACTGCACACGAATGACTTGATTGTATTTGATGAAAAATAAAATTGAGGTATTTGGAATTTTTTGTCACTTTCATAACATGATTACAACTCAATTTTCTGCAAAGCTTTAGATTCTACGTTCAGATAATGGTGGGGAATATGACAACAATGAACTAAGAGACTACTTTTAAGCACACGGTCTACATCATGAAACTAGTTGCTCCCAAATACCACAATAAAATGGTGTTACAGAGTGAAAGAATAGGCATATCCTTGAGACAGCTCGTGCTCTCCTAACAGACGCTAATGCACCTCGACGCTACTGGACAGATGTAGTGATGGTTGTAGTCCACTTGTTGGATCGAATGCCATCTCGAGTGCTAGACTTTGAAATTCCATTACAAGCTCTTGCTCATCATGTACAATTGTCGTCCATCTTGATGCTCTCTCCTAAGATATTTTAGGTGTGTAGCATATGTTCATCTTCATAAAAATTAGCGTACTAAACTTGATCCCTGTGTTGTTCGATGTATGTTTGTGAGATATGCAACACATAAGAAAGGATATCGATGTTATGATCCTATTACCAGGCACCTCTACATCACAATGGATGTTACCTTTCTCGAAACTGAAGCCTATTTTACACCATCTCCTCCTTCTCTTCTGGGGGAGCTACGTGAGGAAGTAAAGAACGAGAATGGTTGGGAAAGATGGCCAGAATTTGAAGATACAAACTTGGGAATAAATGTAATAAGTGACATGACTAAGTCTAATGAGAATCAAATTGAAGAACAAAATGAAGAGGATGAGGCTAGAAATGAGCAAGAGCAACAGTCCATGGAACAAGAACAGTCCACCTCTCACATTTTAGTACCAAATGACTGCTTTCCTGAGAACACTCCTGAGGTACAATCTACAAACTCATCTCCCAATCATATTGTTGATGATTTTGATGGTTATAGATTACCTTTCGGGCATAATCGTGGCAAGCCACCAAACAGATACTCGCCTAATCATGAAGGGAAGGAAGCAGCATATCTAATTGCCAATCAGATATGCAATCACAGTTTGTCACAACCTCTCAAAGGTT
>JANZLX010178237.1:0-12643 GCA_025531955.1 Erythroxylum orinocense
TTTTGATTTAATATTTAAAATAAATATTAATTTATAAATAAACTTTATTTTAAATTATTTATTTTAATAAAATAAAATAATTTTATTTATAATTCATTTAAATTTATTAAATATAAAATATTTTATCTTTAAGTGTTATCTAATATGTAATTATGATCAATAACAAAAAATATAACAACCAAGTAATTTTTTGTTTTTATTAAAAAAATAGAATTAAAATAATAAAATAGGAGTAGAATAAAACAAATTTAAAATTTATTAATTTACTTTTTTGTCTTTATAATTTAATTATGTTAATCACTCAAATTGAATCTAAGTTGATAATAAAAAAACTTGTGCATCTATTTCTTCCATTTTTAGAAAATACATTCTTGTTCTTTAAAAATTTTCTATAAATGAAAGACCAAGTTAGCTGTATGGAAAATATAATTAAAAAGATTCACGCCGTTTAAAGACTGATCCAGAAGATGCCACACTCACACCGTTTAGACAAGTAAATGTTGGAGAATTTAGGTTTTACATAGGGTCGCTAACGGCAAAGGTGGAAATGTCAAAACGTACTTTTCTCAGCAAATGGGGTCAATTCCCGACCACTGGGGATTTCAAATTTCAATAGATCACGCAAGTAGTTATGCAGCTCATTAATAATGTACTACTTAGATCTAGAATCTAGTTTTGCAAATGTTTACTTACGTTTTTATGTCTTATCATTATTATTTATTATCAATGATTAATTCAATATTGAATTTGTTATTTTAGAAATATCAACATTAATGTAAAACCCTAAATCTCATTACCATCGCCACCTCATGAACGACTAGTTTTTTTTTGGGACATCTCAACAAATATTCCATTATGATAAGAGGAATATCCCTTTGGGCTCGGTAGATGATGGCCATTGTGTCCTCCTAAGGACCGATAGGGTTTAATGGTTTTCGACGGCCAATAAGATTGACGGGTGGTCGACAAACTTGACCACGTGCGAAAAGCCTTGGACCCCACTAGAATGTAGCTCAAAGTAGTGGAACAGATGTTCTGTTTCCGATCCGCCCAATGCCCCCGCACCCATTAATAAACTCACAAAATGATATGACATTGCATTCTTCTACCGTACAGTGATTTCTTGAAATTAAAGCAACTTTAAGAATTAATAATCTTAATATTTAGAAGACCTTCGCTATTAAATACAAAGCCAGATCAGACTAAACATTTTTTAATCATTTTTATTAGCCTCATATGTCACGTGATAATGTAGGATCCAATTTTTAAAATAAAATTAAATATTAATAATTATATAATTATGAATATTTCTTTTAAGAGAATGATTCCCTTTGACTCCATTAGTGCTATATTTAAACTCATTAACTAATTAACTAAAAATATAATTAATATATTATTATATTCACTTAAAACTTTAATCAATACATATTTGATGAATTATGATTATAGTAATTTTTAAGGTTTTATTTAATTTTAGAAAAGAAAAATAATTTTAAAATTTTAAAATGGTCTTTTTGATAAATCACATTCTTATATTTATTCTTTTAGATATATATATATATACACAAATAAACCCACTTCTCATATCATTTTCTATTATATATATGTAGGATAAAAGCGGTCTCATTAAAGTGAAGAAAAGGACAAAAATGTAAATTGGACACGAGCTACTCGGAAGCAGGTGCCAAATGCCAATGAATGTGGTCCCACGTCGGCATCTAAGAAATGTTGGTGTTTATAAATTAAAAAAAATTGAATCCTCTCTGGTGTTGGAAATTGGAATATAGAGGAGGAAGGGAAGGTGGCATGGGTCCTTACGATATGAGATAAAAACAAATCCTCTTTTTCAATTAATCAGTTTTAACCTTATTTTATTAAAATTTATAGATTAAGTAGAGTAGAGTTGGAAAAACAGCTCCAACCCGTTTCATACTGCCAAAGACGCTCCTCTCTCATCGTTGTGGTTCAGTGGTTTGTTGTGGTAACGGAAGCACGTTGCGCACATGTGGACGCTGCCTTACCCAACACCTTACACCCACCACAAGCCACTATTTGCCTCTCCTTCTCTCGGATGGCTCAGCTATGGCTCGTAAGCAAACGTTCAAAAGGAAACCAACAAAAAAAAAGGAGGAAAATGTTATAATTTAATCATTCAACTATGTTAATTATATGTAGCATGTAAGATAGACTTTATTATGTATCCTGAATCATTCATGAAAGGATTAAAAGTAAAAAAAATACAGAATACCTGATTTCGGTTCTATCTAATCTTTTGAAGTAATTTTCAAGGCCAAAACGAGCTTTAATCTTTCGGGACCTTCACGGACACGCGGTTAATGTCTTTCTAGAATTTTCTCAAGGCATAAGCGCTTTTAACGGGTCAAAGGATTCTTATACTTACGAATTATATGAGCAACTACAGAAGACCTTAACTTTTATATATATATATAGCTTCTATGTCGGGCATTTCCATCACAAGCTCAATATGGATCCCGTCTACACTAATCAAGATTCATTTTCCTCCTGGAATTCATTCCATTGATTTAAATAATTTATTGGGTCACTTTATTACCTTTATCTAGATCAAATTATGTAACCTAATCGATAAGTTATTGAAAAATAAAAAAATATAATTAGTAGTTGTCTAATATTATGGGGAAGGAGAAAATTGTCCAACATTCTCTCCCTTGGATAAGTATTAATTGCAGTTTTGACTCAAGTTTTAAAAAATTTTAAAAATCGGTTAAGTCGCGCTATTGTAATGATACCAAATTTTTTAAAAATTAAAAACATTTGGTCCAAAGGTAATGAAAGTCCAACATTCCGTCCTGCAAGGCTTTCAATACCGAAAAATATCAAACACATGTGTCATGTGTGACACAAATTCAATACAATCACAAATATCTAATACCTCACTAATATGAATGTAAAAATGGATTGTGGCAAACTAGGATGATACATGTATAATCTAATACGCATCATCTTCGATTGTAGGTCTCAGTTTCTCCCAACTTTATGCTAAACTGCAACGAACAAATCATGTTTTCTCTCACCGAATGCTAAACAGCATTAGAGAAGACATGTCTTCTCTCACCGGATGCTAAACAACATTAGAGAAAACCTTTATGTTCTCCATCTGAATGTTAAATTGCACTAGAGAACCTTTATGGGATTGAAAACTTATATCCCCCTATGTCAATGTCAAATTTATGGATATCTGTACTAAACTATATGTGTTGAAATGACATAAGTTCAAGTTCAATCTTTATATATTCCCAATAACCTTTAAAATGCTTAAGATCAACACAAATCTTAAGGCTTTCATATGTATTATGACTATACACAAGAACAGTTATTACTGGGGATAAAAAGATGATCATCTATATTAATAAATAATCATAATGTCATAATATATCAAATTGTACAAACTTTTAAGGAGCAAATACAATTATCCCTAACTACTGTTATCTAAAGACTTTAACACGCCCATACTGAATACATGTTTAACAAACACTAGTGGGCGAAGTCTTTTAGTAAATAGATCAGCTAACATCTCCTCCGTCCTGATATGCTCCACTTCAACGTCCCCCTTCTAAATCAACTCCTTTATGGTCAAGTACTTGACCTCCAAATGCTTAGACCTTGTGATAGTCTTGTTGTTGTTAAAGAACAATATTGCAACAAGATTATCACAATATAATCGAATGAGTTTAGCTATCAAATCTACCACAGACAACTCATAAATCAAGTTTTTGAGCTAAACCGCATGCGTAGCAGCTTCATAACATGCAACAAACTCTGCATGCATGGTCAAGGAAGTTATCAGTGTTTGTTTGACACTCTTCCACGATACTGCACCATTTGCCAACATAAAAATGTATCCTGAAGTGGATTTGCGATCATCTGGACACACAGAAAAATCAAAGTTTGTATACCCTGTGAGCTTAAATCGTTGACGTTCCTGTATGTCAACGTATAATCCTAACTACCCTTTAGGTATCTCAACTTCATTCTTTGGACATTGTGCTAAAGATAATCTCTTACCATAAGAGATAGGTGCTACAATAGGTTTACAGGCAGCCATATTAAACCTTTGTAGTACTCACTTAATGTATGCTCTTTGTGAGAGGCTCAATTAGTGTTGAGATCTGTCCTGGTGAATCTGCGTATCGAGGACAAAAGATGCTTCACCTAAATCCTTCATGTCAAAGTGTTTAGCCAAAAGTTGTTTTTATATCATGCAACATGGTTAAATTATATGACGCAAGTAAGATATCATCAACGTACAGTAATAGAAAGTTAACTTTTTTCCCCCTGGCCTTATAGTATAAGCATCTTTCAACTTTGTTTTCCACGAAGTCGAATGAGGTCAAATCCTCATCAAACTTTAGGTACCACTGTCTGGAAGCTTGTTTTAGACCGTGTATTGATTTAGTCATCTTACAAACTTTGTCGGTTATATTTTGATCCTGAAACCCTTCAAGTTGCTCCATATAGACCTCCTCCTAAAGGTCACCATTCAGGAAAGCGGTCTTAACGTCTATCTAATGAAGCTCCATGTCATAATGAGCTACTATTTCCATGATTACTCTAAATGCATCATTTGAGGATATAGGAGAGAAGGTAACATTGAAGTCAACTCCTTCTCTCTGAGTGAATCCCCTGGCAACCAAATGCGCTTTAAACCACTCAACTTGACCCTGTGTGTCCTTCTTAAATAGCCACTTGCAACTGACAGGCCTACAATGTTGAGGTAAATCAATAAGCTCCCATAACTTATTATACCTCATAGACTGCATCTCATCCTTCATCACTTCCCACCACATATCCGCATAGGGTCCAGAAACGACTTCTGTAAAAATAACTGGATCCTTAACATATCCTATGTCATAGTCTTGCTCACCCAAATAGACTATGTAATCTAGTGAGATAGCAGGTCGCCTCTTTTTGGTGGATCTGCGCAAATACATAGGTTCTTGTATGAGATCCCACATCAGTTGGAGAGGAAAATAAAGTGCGCCTTATAAGGGTATGGATACCTCTCCTCCTAAGAAACATTTTTCTTAGTGCGGGAAGTGCAAAGTCGTGAGAGTTTTGGTCCGAGGGGTAACCCAAAGCGGACAATATCCGTGGGCAAATGATTTGGGCTATTAAAAATGGTATCAGAGCCGATTCCCGACCTATTGTGTCAGCGTGGGACGTTGGGCCCTAAGCAGGGGTGAATTGTGAAATACCACATCTGTTGGAGAGGGGAACAAAGTACGCCTTATAAGAGTATGGATACCTCTCTCCTTAAAATGCGTTTTCTTAGGTGCGAAAAGAGCAAAATCGTGAGGGCCTTGCCCCGATGGGCAACCCAAAGCGGACAATATCTGTGGGCGGATGATTTGGGTTGTTACAAATAATATTAGAGCCGGTTTCCGACCTGTTGTGCTAGTGTAGGACGTTGGGCCCTAAGAGGGAGTGGATTATGAGATCCCACATCAGTTGGAAAGGGGAACAAAGTATGTCTTATAAGGGTATGGATATCTCTTCTCCATAAACGCGTTTTTCCTAGTGCGAGAAGAGCAAAACTGTGAGGGTCTTGGCCCGAGAGACAACCAAAAGTGGACCATATCTGTGGGTGGATGATCTGGGCTATTACAAATGATATCATAGTCGGTTCCCGGCCCATTGTGCCAGCGTAGGACGCTGGGCCTAAGAGAGGTGGATTATGAGATCCTACACCAATTGGAGAAGGAAACAAAGTACATCTAATAAGGATATGGAAACCTCTTCACCATAGACACGTCTTCCCAGGTGCGGAAAAAGCAAAACCGTAAGAGTCTTGGCCCGATGGGTAGCCCAAAGCGGACAATATCTGTGGGCGAGTGGTTTGAGATATTACATCTTGTACATCAGAAACCTCTTCTTGAACAAGTATAGGTTCCTTTGCCTTTATAGGCATGATATTTGGACCTTTATCCATCGGACTTGAGTGTCTGAGAAGCGAATACAAAATAATCGCAGTATCCGTTTTACTATCTCCTGGAGGATGTCAGGATCCTCTCTTATCATGGACATCGTATTCCAAAAACTTAGCCGTCTGCGATTCCACTATTCTGGCCCCTCCTTCTCTACAGTAAAATCTGTAGCCCTTAGAGTGGTCAAGATAACCTACCAAATAGAAACGAGTGGAACGAGGTTACAATTTGCTCTCATAAGGTTTATAGGACCTTATCTCAGTAAGACAGCCCTATACACGAATGTGGGGAAGGCTTGGCTTCCATCTTTTCTAGAGTTCAAAAGACATCTTAGATACTGACTTACTTGGGACTCTATTCATGCAATGTTGTCTTGATGACTTCGCCCCAAAGGTATTCGGGTAGGTTAGCCCTGCTCTGCATTAACCTCATCATGTCCTTTGGGGTGCGATTGTGCCTTTTGGCCACACCATTTTTCTCAGGACTACCTGGCATAGTAAACTGAGCCACTATTCTAACTGATTCCAAATACCTGACAAACGGAATTGTTTCTTGTCTTATAACTGCATGTCTGCCACAGTATTCCCCTCCCTTGTCAGATTTAACAATCTTTATTGATTTTTCCAACTGGTTTTCATCCTCAGTCATAAAGATCTTGAACTTATCAAGAAATTCAGACTTTTCTTTAATCAAGAACACATAACCATAGCGAGAATAATCGTCTATAAATGTTAGAAAATATTTAGTTTGACATAACATGACTGCATAGGGACCACTAATGTCTGTGTGTATGAGGTCCAATAAACCAGAAGCACGAGTTGACCCTTTTTTCTTTATGTTGGTCAACTTTCCCTTACAATAATCAATACATGTTTCCAAATCACTGAAGCTCAGAGTTGGGAGAATGTTATCCTTTATCAATCTCTCAACCCTCTCCCTGAAAATGTGGCCAAGACGTTTATGCCACAACATGTACAATGTTTCCTTTATGAAATCTCTCTTTCGAGTAACAAGTTCGGCAACATAAGAAGTTGCATACATTTCATTAAGAGTAAGACACATTCTATATAATCCGTAGGATAAGAAGGCAATTCCGATATGTCTTGTATTGATAGAAATATTTACAACCAAAGTATCAAATATAAAATGATAACCTTCTTTATCCAAAACTGATACAGAAATCAAGTTCCGTCTAAAAGACGATATATAAAATGTGTCTTGTAAAACCAATACAAACCCTGTATCGAGGTTCAAACCTACATCTCCTACATACAAAACATCCACCTCTTCATTGTTGCCAACCATCAGCTTCTCCTCTTCTTTAGTCGACCTTCTCCTGGATCTGAACCTTTGTATGGTGGAAGCAACATTGTTAGAAGCTCCACTATCTAACCACTAAGAATTTGGTGTGATTAAAACTACATTGGATTCATGAATCATATAGGCCGAGGAGTTACCTAACAGTTTCTGTTTAACCTTTTAGTAATCAGCCTTTCTATACTCCTTCTTCTTACAAAAGAAGCAACTCATACCCTTTAGGTCATGTGACCCCTTAGCAATGTTGGATTGTCCAGTTTGAATCTTTAGAGAGGGCTTGGGTTTCTTACCCTTACTTTTAGGCTGTTAGGGCTTAGCCTTCCCCTTACCTTTGGCAACTGCAAACATGGCTGTATAAGGAGAACTTTTGATCTTCTCCTCCGCTGCAACACACCGGGAAATCAAGGCATTGATATCCTAGGCCTCTTCCTGAGAGAAGTAGGAGGTAACCAATATCTCAAACTCTCGAGGGACAGTATTTAGTGCCTGATGCACTACGAGTTTATCAGGAATTGGAACATCAAGTGCCTTCAGTCCAGTCTGAAGGTGAACCATCCTGATAATGTACTCTCGAATGCCTCCTTCTCCAGTATACTTAATGGAGAATAGCTCCTTAATTAAGGTGCTCTGCTCTGCATGAGAAGACACCTTGTATCTCTAGGAAATGTCATCCATAAACTCCTTCGCTTTAATCGTATCTAGTAATCCACTCAACAGATGATTTAGGATCGACCTCTTGATGGTCAAATAACATATCCTATTTGACCGCTCCCAGATCGCCATAGCTTCTTTATCAGCTTCTGAGCTAATATCAGCAAGTGGAGAAGATCTCTCGATGTGCATCTCCATACTGACGTCAGCCATCTCCACGATAAACTCCACATCCTTCTTCTACTTCTTGAAATTGAAACCATTTAAGGTCCCAATCGTAACAACATTGTTATTTACAGAAAAGGTGATTGCAAGATAGAAGAAACAATGTAAAAATCAGTTTAAATGCAGGATAACAACGATAACAATATCTATACAGAGAATCCGATCGCATATATTATGAAACACATGTGGGTTGAATACATAATATATGTAATTAGACCTCCACATAAAAGCGATCAAGGTACAAACTATCAACTCTCATGACAATACCACTTATGGGTGAATAGATCATTTAAACAACTGTTTTCCTCTATCTAATGTCTTTATGTACATATCAAAATCTCATATAAGGTCAACACATGTGGGCAGAATAATCAAATAGGAGACCAGAGACATCACCTAACATGCACGCAGTATAATCCAAATACTGACTTGAAAGGCCACTATGGATACTACAATCTTACCAGTACCCAAAAAGACCACAAACACAAGTGATACATCTTTATGTCATCATCACATTCTATATGGGCATAATGTATGTGAAAATCGATTATAACTGCAAAAACCAAATTCACAATTAAATAATCACGTACTAATACTGAAAACATTGTCTTTAAACATTATTTGGGTCTTTTATTTAAAAAAAATTCTCAATGAGAGTGACTATCTTACTTTCTTGAAAACCGAACTTACCATACAAGACACGAATCTTAAGTATCTCCCTTATGTGTAGTTCGGAGCATGAAAATACACTCAAAATTAGCTTTAAAAAGCTCTAAAACTTTTTCCGGAATCCAATTACCAATTTAATAATCTAGAAAATTGGAAAATTACTTTAAAATTTTCACCGACCCGAAAATTGACCCAAAAGGACCCGAGACATCTTTACAAGAATTCTGATTTTTTTTTCTTTTTTTAAAGGTGCTAACGTCAGCATCACTGTAGCGCTGATGTCAGCGCAGCATTGTGCGTTGATGTCGACTGACACCACTTTGCGTGTGGCCATGGAGCACGTGTACATTACACACACATCAACCAACGCGCTGCCTTCTCATATGCGCGCCTGTACTGTACGACGTGTGCACTGCACGTGTCGACACATGTCCTCATCCCGTCCGTCCAAGTGTCAGGACAGGGCCGTCCGTCCCACGCCATCGGGGTGACGAATGTGTGTGGTGCATACTGTAGCACTGACGGGCGCATGTGGTGAACGCGCCTAACGGTGTTATCACCCTCCGATAGGGAGGGCAATTTTCGGTGATCCTGAAACTCATTTTTTGTTCTTTTTGGCTCGTTTTTCATAGCTAGCCTTATGAATACCACTTTTACACAATCATATACGCAAAAAAACTAAAAAACAAATAAAAAATTGATGAAAACTATAATGGATGAAAATCGAAAAACCTTTGTTTCCAACAACCTGATCAGATAACCGCTTCTTTTACCAAGTGGAACACGTATCATAGACCTTATTACGTATCCCAGATCATTCATGAAAGGGTTGAAAACATAGGAAATGTGGAATACCTAATTTTAGTTCCATTTGATTTTCCGAAGCAATTTTCGAGGCCAAAATGAGCTACAATCTTCCAGGACCTTCATGGAAAACGTTCACGGACACGCAATTCACGCCTTTTTATAGTTTTTTCAAGACGTAAGCCCTTAACAAGTTAAAGGATCTATATGCTTACGAATTATATGAGCAACTGCATGAGATCTTAACCTTTATATATATATATAGTTTTCATATCAGGTTTTTCCATTACGAGCTCGATATTGGTCCGGTCCACACTAATCGGGATCCATTTTTCTCCTGAACTTCGACCCATTGATTTAGATCATTTATTGGGCCACTTTATTTCCTTTATCTGGATTAAATTATGTAACTTAACCGATAAGTTATCAAAAAATCAAAAAATATAATTAATAATTGTCCAATATTATGGGGAAGGGCAAAATTGTCCAACATTATATGCTTAACATTTTATGTTTAAGATTATTAAATACATTAAACTCACCTTTTTAAAATTCTTAAAATATATAATATAAGTTTAATTGTATTAATTAGATATATAACTAATGTTTTAAAACTTGTAAGATAAGAGGGGTCTAAAGTTCAAAAAGTTCAACCGGTATTAGACTGTCATAAAATCAGTTAAATATTAAATAAAATTAAAATTTTAAATATGATTAAAAGAGATTGTTCTTATTAATAAAAATTTTTGAAATTTAATTAAAAAGATTGTTAAATAAAAATTAATTGATTTATTTTGGTGTATAAGAACTTATTAATTTACAAAAATTGATTGCTTAATTAATAAACTGATCAGTTTTAACAACAAAGTTTTTACGATTTTAATCCGGTATATAACTTAAATCTTTACAAAGTTAGGATTCAAAGAATATATTTAATTATAGTTTATGAGTTTAAGATTTATTTAGTAAATTCAAAATTTAAAGTGTTAAATGTATATTTCATAAATTTTAAAATAATAAATTGAAATTTTCCCCTTATCTTAATTAAAAAAGATATAAAAACAAAAGTTACAATCTTTTTTGCTTTTACTTTATTTAAAAAAGGTTTTAAAAAGATGTTTGCTGTCTTATTCCGTAGTTGCGGACCAAAAAGAAAGTGGGGAAATGGAAGATTAGAGTTCGATAATACAATTCTATCTTTTTGATCGTAGTATGGCAGGATGGATTATTCGAAAGCGATAGCATATGACATTTGAATGGCAACAACGAATCCTAGTAGCTTGTATAAAAACTGGGGCAACACTTGTAATATCACGCTCTTTGGGACCATAGTTCTTTACTTGGAATGGATATTGTTGGTTGATGCTCTTCTTTGATTATGCTAAAATAATAACCCATTTCCTAATTAATGATCGTAAATTGTAAAATTACAATCTAAAATACTAAAAAAAAGAACTTGAGAATGGGTTATTTAAAAAAATTAAATATTAAAAATGTTAAGAAAAACAATATTCTTACATAAAATGTCTACATATATAATATAAGTTTGAATAAAAGTTATTTTTTGTAACAAAAGATGGCAAGTGAGAATTAATTATCTTCTACTCCATGAAAAATATTCAAATGAACCAAAGAAGGCATCAAAGAATCAATCTTTAAAGGATAAAGTTGGAGGTGTAACTTTCCTTCATGTTTTTAGGGTAAAATTTTGGAATCTATGTAAGATGACAAAAGACATCCACGTTAAGTGGGAGAGAGGCACTATTCCTTTTTCTTTCCATCCTTGCTTGAATTGGAATTGCTTTTTTCTAACTTTACAAGGTTCCTAGCTGACAAGCAGAATCAAAGATATAAAAAATGAAAGAAGGGACGTTGATTGTACAACACCATTATGTGGCTAAATTTGCAAAGAAGCCATCCTGATGTAGGGTTACATGGACCTACTTGCAAAAGTAATTTATTCCAATTTACTACAATAGCCAAAAGTGAAGGGAAGTGCACATGTGAGACCCAAATTAAAAGTGCCCTCTAAAAGTGCTCTGAGACCCTCACACCCACCCAAAATGGCCTCACGAGAGAGTCAACTTCAATCCAAAAACTCTCCTTTATATATATACTTCTCTTTATTTGGCAAGTAAATAATTTTCACCATAATCCAATACGGCAAAAAATTGGCATTTCTTAGTAATTATACGGTCCAAGAAAATAACAATTGTACCATATCCTGATTAATTAAAATATATCATTACCAACTCATCTTCTCAAAATTTATAATCAAAGTTAACTTGTCCATTGCAAAACCTTCCCCGCCGTCTCCAAAATTTGGGAAGGATTATAACGTGACTTGAACATGTAATCTTATAGTAAAAAATGATTGCAACTTTAATAATTGTATCAAGACTATCTTCTAAAGAAAATTATAATTAAAAATTATAATGAAATATTTGAAATAAATAATTTAATTAAACAGTCAAATTATTCATATTATATGTTCCTGGGAAAAAGAAAATGACAGTAGAAATTAAAGAATTGAGCTAAATGTCTTATTTCTGTGGTCCGGTCTCGGTGTTGCATGTTGTCCTCAACTGGCGACTACCGACCATCCAAAATAAGGGAAGATTGTATTTTGCCCTTTACGGAAGGTATAATTAATGTTGAAGCATGCCAAGTGGGTTATATCGCAACCGTCGGATACATAAAGTTGAAAGGAACATATTCCATATTTATGCATGGCATTGCCAAATTGACCTAAGCCATCCCCACAACTCCCCGACCGAAAATTAATAACGGAAAATGAAAAGTATCTATATCGTTATTTTTTCAGCTGAAGTAAATATGGGTCTAAATTGTAATTAAAATACACAGATATAATATTTATTACCAGAAAGTGGGGGAAGTTATGAAAATTAAAGTGAGAGTTACTTAATTACTCCCTCTGATTCATAATAAGTGTCGTTTTAGAGGGATTTTAATTATTTAAAATAAGTATCGTTTGTGACTTTTTATGCATATTT
>JANZLX010178246.1:0-12642 GCA_025531955.1 Erythroxylum orinocense
AAGTTTGAATGTTGTCTAGGAAAGAAATTACGGGACAGAAACTTTGATTGGAATTTTGACCCTCATAAAGTTAGAAATTTTTCTTAGGGTCTTCATGAAAGTTGTAGATTATCTTTTTATCTTTCCATTGATATAAAGTATGGAATTTTTGGATAAGGGAGTAGAAAGATATGATTTTTAGAAGTATGATGCTGTCTAGGATGAGAAATGATTGGATAGCCACTTTGTTGTGACTTTTTGACCATTATAGAGACTGAATTTGGTTTTAAGTTCTTCATGAAAGTGGGAGATTATGTTTTTATGTTTTCATTGATATAAAGCATGAAATTTTTTGACAATGGAATAGGATGTTATGATTTTTAAAAGTTGTGTCACTGCTTAGGATAACATTTTTCGGACAGCCACTTTGAGGTAGATTTTTGACCTTCTTAGAGGCTGTTTTGGTTTTTAAGTTCTTCATGGAAGTTGTATAGGTTTCTTTTATCTTTCCATTGATACTAAATTTGCAAAATTTGGAGTTTTAAGTCAAAAGTTATGAATTTTTTAAGTTCAATAGTTAAAAAAAAGAAAAAAAATCGAAGCCAATAGCCTCGCTTTATATTTCGAGAAATTCTGTACACACGCTTTATATTTCCGAAGGTTGGGTTCCGGAAACGGGGCCCAACATTACAAATATGAGAAACCACATCCAATATCTAAAGCCCAATAATATGGAGCTAAAGTAGAAAGATTGGTCTCATTTATAAACATACCTGAAGAAGCGACTTCCTTAAGCTTCTTATCTTTCATGGTAACAAGATAGGCCGGGCAGTTCCTCTTCTAGGGCCCATTAACTCTATAGTGAAAACATATGCCTTTATCATTGCTCTTCTTATTGACACCAACTTTTGGCTTTATTACTCTAACAGAAGCCTTATATTTTTGTTATATTCTTCTTAGAGCCCTTTTTCTTACTCTTGAAAGAATCCATAACAAGAACAGAACTAGGTTCCTTCTTAAAGCACCCCTCTATAGTATTAAGCATAGTCAGTAGTTCAGACAATGACATATCCTTTTGATTCATATGGTAGTTTATAACAAATTGTGAAAAACTTGAACTAAGAGATTACAGTACCAAATCAATTCTCAATTCATTATCCACAACAAAACCTAAATGGCCTAATTTTTTGATATATTCAATCATCTTTAGCACATATAGGTTCATTGAAGATCCTTCTGTCATTTTACATTGAAATAATGCTTTGGAGAGCCGATACCTCCCCACCCTACTTTGTACACCAAACAATTCCTTAAGATGCAAAATTATATTAGGAGCGTCTATGTTCTCATGTTGCTGCCTCAGAAGCTCCAGAGACATTCTAGCCAATATCACTAATGTAGCTTGTTCAATTTCATCAATATAACATTTATATCTTTCTTAAGCTTCATTAGTAGCATTTGAACTAGGCTATGGTGGAACAGTGGTGTCAAGAGCATACAACTTCTTTTCTTGCCAGAGAACAATTCTAAAGTTGTGATACCAATCAGCGAAATTAGATCCAGTTAGTTTGTTGGCATTCATAATGCTCCTTAACATCAGATTGGTACTCATCTTCTTTTGATAATTGAAAGACATCAAAGATCAAGTAATAGTTATACCATTAAATAAAATAAGATAACAACTTTAATAAATATTTGATCACTCCCACTATTTTACTCAAAATATTAGCCCTTACTATTAAATCGAGAAATTATCAAATAATTTCCTAGTGGGTTATGATCCCATTCAAAAATAGTTGATCTTGAGTTTGCTCGACAAACCAACTAAATTTAAATAAGGTAGATAACAACTTTATCAATCATATCTTATGTGACTCCTAGATTCATTCCAACTCTTCACCAAAATATCTCATATATATTATTCCTAACCCTGCCTCTAAATCCATAAATTTATGATTTTGCCAATCCAAGTCATACTAATTTAGTTAATAGATTAATTAATTTAAGATAAAATATATTCAAGTTAAAGGAGCCTTAAGCTTGCTCAACAAGTTTTATAATAAATAGAACTTTGATTCTATTCTTAAATAATGGAAAACAACTATCACTTTCTTAATCTTTACTTAATATATTTAATCGAGAGATTTGAGATTTCAAAAGTTTTTTTGTCTCATCAAGATAATATATTCTCATTATATTAATAATTTCTAGCATAATTTAATTATGAAAGAAATCCTTTAAAATCTTTGCTTGATTCTAATTACTGATTTGATAACTAATTTAATTTAATAATTCAACTTCTTGAAAAAATAAACTAAGTTACAAAATATTCCTAATAAGTTACAAACTAAGTTTACCATACAGGTAGTGTCTCCAAATCTTCAAAGCAAATACTACAGCAGTAAATTCTAAATCATGTACCAGATAATTAAACTCATGAGACCTCAACTGTCTTGATGAATATACTATCACTCCGCCATGTTGCATCAACACACATCCTAATCCCTGATGTGAAGCATCGCTATACACTACATACCCTCTTGTTCCAGACGGAATAACTAACACCACTGCTGTAGTTAACCGATGCTTAAGCTCTTCAAAACTTCTATAACAATTATCATTCCATCTAAAAGACACATTCTTCCTCAGAAGTTTTGTTAAAGGGGTTGAGATCAACGAAAACCCCTCGAAAAACCTCTTGTAGTATCCAGTTAATCTAAGGAAACTCTGGATTTTAGTCACATTCCTCGAAGCCTTCTACTTCATCACTGCTTCCACTTTCTTTGGGTCTAACTGAACGCCCTGTCCAGACACTATGTGACCCAAGAATACTACTTGATCAAGCCAAAATTCACACTTACTGAACTTGACATACAACTGCTTCTCTCTCATTATTTGTAAAACCAATCTCAAATGCTCTGAATGTTCTTGTCTACACTTCAAATATACCAAGATGTAATCAATAAAAACAATCACAAAGAGATCTAAATAAGGTTGAAATACCTTATTCATTAAGGTCATAAAAGCTGCTGGGGCATTAGTCAATCCAAATGGCATCACCAAAAACTCAAAATGCCCATATCTTGTTCTAAATGCACTTTTTGGTACATCAACCTCAGCTATTTTCAACTGATAATATGTCGATCTCAAGTCTAATTTTGTACACACCTGCACTCCCTATAACTGATTAAGCAAACCATCAATCCTTTGTAATGGGTATTTATTCTTAACTGTCACATGATTCAACTGCCGATAATTGATACACAATCTCAGAATTTCATCCTTCTTCTGTACAAACAATACTGGAGCTCCTCAAGGTGACACACTAGGCCTGAAGAAACCCTTATCTAACAACTCTTGTAACTGGGTCTTCAATTCCTTTAGTTCTACAAGTGTCATCCTATATAGAGAAATTGATATAGAATCGGTACCTGGAACAAGATCTATGGTAAACTCCGTCTCCCTTTTTAGGGGTAAACCTGGTAGTTATGTAGGAAACACAACTAGGAAATCCCTAACAATTGGAATATCCTAAATGGTTTGTTCATTCCGAGTATCAACTACATGGGCCAAATAAGCCTTATATCCACCTCAGATCAGTTTCAAAATACTCATAAATGAAATTAGTCAGGCTGGCACTGCCTGACTAACTCCTCGAAACACCACTCTTGGCTGATTAAGGGATTCAAGAACTACTTCCTTAGTATAATAGTTTATCATAACCCGTTGAGTAGTGAGTCAATCCATGCTTAGAATAATATCTATTTCCATTAACTGCAATACAATCAAATCAGCTTCTAACTCTGCCTGATCAATCTGAACTATGCACCCTTTACATACCTCACCAATCTTTATTGTGTTACCCACTGGGATACTCACCTTTAACCCACATTTCAATATCTCTCTCTCACAATGCAATCTAGATGTTAGATGCGGTGTGATGAATGAATGTGTAGATCCTAGATCTACCAATGTAAATGCTTCAAAATGAAAAACATTTGACACACCTGCTACCACATCTGGGGAATTATGCGCCTCCTATCTGGTGATGGCATAGACCCTAGCCTGAGATTACAGCTGGTTACTCTGCATCTCAGTCCTAACACTAGGCCCTGCTGACTGAGTTTTGCCTCTACTTCTGCCTCTATATATAGATTCGACAACTCTACTCTGTTGAATTGTTGTCTTAGTCATTGTTCCTCCTCTAACTCTAGACTGTGGCCCCAAAGTCTCGGGACAATCTCTGATCTAATGCTCATTAGAGCCACGTCGGAAACAAGCTCCTAATAACCTCCAACACTCACCACCATGCTTTTTACCACAATGCTCACAACTAGGCATCTGTTGTAACTACCTAAAGGGCACTTGTCCTCTACCTATACCAGTCTGAATAAATCCACCTCTTGGTTGAAACTTAGATTGCTCGATCTAGCTTGGAATCGAGAAGATCTGTTCTGACTTTTACTGAAGCTTCTATTAGAACCAGCCTAAGATTCACTTTGTCTCTTCACTCTAGACTCTTGTTTATACTCTCTTTGACCATCCGTCAATAATTGTGCTCGGAGCTCCATAAAATTACCCAAATTAGAAATAGCTAGTCTCGTTCTAATCTCCATATTTAACCTATCTTGAAACCTCCTACACTTGTCCTCCTCAGTTGGGATTAATGCAGTTGCATACCCCATTACTTCATTAAATTTTATCTCATACTTGGCTACTGAGAGATTTCCTTGTTTCAGATCCAGAAATTCTTTCATCTTTTTGTCCAGATAAATCCTCAGCATGTAATTCTCTTTAAACACCTTCAGAAAATCTTCCCAAGTCAAACTACAAGGTCTGGTGGCACTGCTTGAAACAGTCTTCCATCATTGATATGCTGGACTTTACAGAAGTGAGACTACATAATCGAATCTCTCATCTGAATCACAATCCATCTGATTAAACACTTTTTCAGTTCTCTCTAGCTAACTTTCTGCCTCAGCAAGGTCTGTACTTCCATAGAAGCCTACAGCTCCCTGCTTCCAAAGTTTATTGTATCTTCTTTCTCGCCTCTCTGGAATTCTCGGAGGCATTTGAGTAAACTCAAGTATAAGAGACTCTCTATTGGCTCCTACAAATCAGCTGACTCTCTAACTTGATCTCCTATGGCAGGTGACCTATAACAAAAATAGTTGTGATTACTAACTAAGTCTCTCACGATTTATCATGTCTTAATACTCTTATATGTCCTTATAAATGTCAAACCATGGTCTGATACCAAAATTGAAATATCCCACTACCATAAAGTATATACTCGAAGATCCAGAGGACATTTAAGTACATATCCCATGACAATGGTATGTTAGAGCAAAGATAATCTCTTAAATGGCATCATAACCAATATACAATACTTAAAAACCTCAACACTTCATTTCATTCATTGACAAAAGTTTACAATCCTTATACAAAAGTTCTACATGACAAAGAAACTACAAAATACAAACTATAACTCCTCTGATATCAGCTAACAGACCTTTGAGTCATATCTTAATCCAAAATATTCCTCTAGACAAATCTTAAGAACTAGGTCTCTTGTCTCGTACCTTAAAAGTTACGTTACAATTTTTGATGAGTTTTGTGAACTCAATGAGTGAACCCTAATTGATGATCTCACCCATGTCAAATACGCAATATCACACATTTCACATCCATTCTTTCAGAACATGAATAATTCAAACAATCACATTATCATGGCACATCACTTTATCATCACAATTTCAAAAAAGATTTTATAATCATACATATAAATGCATATGCATATGAGAATCTAGATTCGTTATTATTTATTGTGACCGAGTGCCTTTCAGATATAGATACAGGTACTGGCCCATTGGGCTCAGTCAGAAGCAGAAAACATGGAGCAAAGCTCTACATGCAAAATTTTAAGTTTAAAGCTCTTTCAGACTAGCTACTCTCATCGCAACGCCTTTATCTGATGACGCATTTTATAAAATGCATCAAATAACAAAATATTCCATGTATAGCATTCACTTATAATGCACAGACAGAATCTCATAATCATCGGATCTCAATCCGACATTTAACTTTTATTGAGTAATCAGATATCATTCAGAATTCAAATGTAAATGGATATCATTCAAAATTCAGATGCAAATAAAACACTTCTAATACATTTCCGAATATCAAACTCCTCGGACTATTAAAGTTTGGAATTCACAATCAAATTACAAACAGTTCAATAATTAGAAGTTAAATAAAATAAATCAATCCTAGGAAGATCATCTAGGTTGACTCACAGTACGTTCCAATATGCTATTGCCTGGATAGTCCATATATGTCATATTGAATACATGCTCAATGACTATTCCGGGTATATTTTCTTAATTCACATCTTATGATCATTCATACTTCAAAACTCAAATATATCTTATTTGAACTTAGGTTTACACCTCAATAAATTATAATATCATTAATCAATCATTCACCAATGTTATTCTAATATTATATGATTATACAATCATTCATTCTTATAACATCTCCAAATTTCAGACCTGAACATTTGGTAAACAACAATTAATGAATTCATAAGGCCATGAAATTTTTTGGAGAGGAAGATCAATGTGTGAGGAGTTTGTGGTCCAAATTTCGAGTCAATCGTAGGTCCGGAGAGGAAGTTATGGTCAAAAGAGTGAAGAGTGTTCAAAGCTGTCAAACAACAGTATACCTTCACTGTGCACGATCGTGCACTTCCAATTAATCTAAGCACGATCGTGCAATCCCTTAATGACCCATTTTGTCACGATCATGCATAAGCACGATCATGCACTACCTTTTATTCAAGCTTCATTCTGGCTCTTCTCAAAACAGACCTTCAGGTCAATTTTTCATGGTCATGTTGACAAGGAAAATTAAGGATTTAGCCAAAACATTCTCTAAAAAATTGTTCATTTATCTCTTAAGTTTCTAATGACACCAATTTCATACAATTTGGTTTAGTATTATGCAAATTATACCTAAAATACTACAGACTCTTCTCAATCAGTGACAGAATCCCGAAACTTAACTTCAAGCCAAAATTTGAAACTCTTAGAAACTAAATTCAAATTTGATTCCTCCATGAAAAATAATCCCATTTGGATGTCTACAGGTCAAGTTATGGCCAAAATACCGACGCATGTTCAGTGAAAACACTATAACTAACATATTCTAGCTATTCTTCTTCACCAATATCACATACATTTAAGTCCAATTCAAACATTATTCTTATATCATTTGACATGCCATAAAACTCATATTGCTACTTACCTATTAGGCTTCCAATTCAGATTAAAACTCAAGATTATGCTCATCCTCCCAAGCAAACAAAAATCAATGCATATTTATAATCACATTCAGCTAGTTTTCTAGCAATTTGGTGAAGGATATACGTATGGGTTTCATGCAACAAATTAGCTAAGGTTCAAGTAAAGTACAAAGAAAGAGTTGGAGCAATTTCAGTGAAGAAATAAAGGAAAGAAGCAGCAAAACTCAGCTGCAGAAATTGGCTACATCACATGCTAGTGGTCTACGTCTAAACTTAACATTTGTCTTAAGAATTTGGTCTCATGAGCAAATATGTTCTCTTATTGAATAAACTGAAATTTACTGGCTATATACTACCTGATTTACTAACCCACATTCTAATATGGTTAACAACAAAAATAACAAACTCATCCTAAATAATAGGGATTAGTTTAACAAACAAAGCAACAGAAAAGACCCTTAAGACTCGTTCAGCAGCATAACAGCAACATAACAAGTCAACATATCCTCCCCTAAACTGAATATTAACAACAGTCAGTTTATGACTAGACCTGCGCAAATTCCTAACATGCCTCATAGCTTTAAGAACTGGTCAAGCTTCAACGGTTTAGTCATGATGTCGGCAACCTGTTCTTGAGTCCCACAATGGGTAAGTTGTATAACGCCATCTTCAGTAAGCTCACGAAGGAAATGGAATCTGACATCTATATGCTTGCTCCGACCATGCAATATCGGATTTTTGGAAAGTTTAATAGCTGAACTACTGTCACAAAATACCTTAGTACACTCACTTTGATTATACTTGAAACTCGTCAAAATTCTTTTTGTCCAAATCACTTGACAAGCACATGAAGCAACAACAACAAATTCAGCTTCTGTAGTGGACAAAGTGACAATTGGTTGTTTTTGTGAAGACCAAGAAACTGCTCCCAAACTTAACAAGAAAACATAGCCTGAGGTGCTTCGTCTGTCATCCAAGTCACCAGCATAGTCACTATCAGTGTAAACAACCAGCCTTCTATCTCCCCCCCTCTTATAAAGTATCCCAAGCTCAAAAGTACCTTTGAGATACCGCAATACTCTTTTAGTTGCCTGCCAATGTAATTCTGTAGGACAATCCATATACCTGCTTAAAAGATTTACTACAAACATAATATCAGCTTGTGTAGCGGTAAGATACAGTAGGCTCCTAATTAAATTGCCGATAGATAGTGCTATCCACTCTTGTCCCATTCGCATCTTTCATTAGTTTGCAACTTGGAACAATTGGACTAAGAACTGGATTGCATTTATCCATATCAAATCTTTTGAGTACATCCTGTATATACTTCCGTTGACAAAGAAAAATACCTTCTGGGTGTTGTATAACTTCAATGCCAAGAAAGAACCTCATTTAGCCAAGGTCTGTCATGTCGAACTCGTGCATCATGGATTGTTTAAATTCCAGAAACGTATGCTGAGCATTACCTGTGAAGATTAAGTCGTCAACGTAAAGACAAACAATTAAAATTGTATCCCCTTCTCCAATTTTTATGAACAATGTATGCTCGTATGGACACTTCTCAAATCCTTGCTTAACAAAATATGACTCAATGCGAGTGTACCAAGCACGTGGAGCTTGCTTTAGTCCGTATAAAGCTTTCTTCAACCGATACACTTTGTGTGTAGCATCTTTTCGTTCATAACCTGGAGGTTGTTCAACAAAGACTTCTTCATTAAGTTCTCCGTGAAGAAACGCAGATTTCACATCGAGTTGAAAAATTGACCAGTTTTTTTGTGCTGCAAGAGAGACCACAAGTCGAATCGTCTCTAATCGTCCCACTGGTGCAAACACCTCAGTATAATTGACGCCATACTCTTGAGTGTATCCCTTCGCAACTAAACGGGCCTTGTGCTTCTCCACCTCTCCTTTTTCATTAAGCTTCGTCTTATAGACCCATTTGACACCAACCGTTTTTGCACCTGCAGGTAAATTAGTTAATTCCCAGGTATCATTCTTTTCTATTGACGCAATCTCTACATCCATTGCAGCTCTCCATTTGGGATCATGGACAGCCTCCTCGAATAAAATAGGATCAGATGCAACAAACATGACCAGATGATGCATCTCTTCCGCTTCAGATAAACCTTCACCGCTAACATAGTCCTCCATCCAAGTCGGTTGCCGCCTGGGTCGTTGTAGGGATAACAGAGACTCACTAGAATTCAATGGAGTTGAATTATGTGCATCACAAGCAGTTGTAGTCGTTGCACCATCAGCTCCATCTTCATTTCCTCTATCACCGTTGGCTGCATCATTAATGCCATTGTCATTTTCTCCAGCACCATCGGCTGTAGCTAAAGGATCGTCATTGAAAACTCCAACATGATCACTCCAATCTAAATCAGTCAAAATATCAGTTTCGTACCTCTTATCCCAATCCCAGTTAGTATCTTCCTCAAACACAACATCTCGACTAATCAAAATTTTCTGAGATATGGGATCGTATAAGCGATACGCTTTGGATTCTTCACAGGTACCAAGGAAAACGCAGCGTTTACTTTTATCCTCCAATTTTGTCCTTTTGCAATCAGGAACATGAACATGACATACACACCCAAAAACCTTGAAATGAACTACAGATGGTTTCAAACCACTCCAAGCCTCTTCCGGAGTAACATTCTTTACGGCAAGTGTAGGACTTCGATTAAGAATATGTACTGTCCAATTCACTGCTTCAGGCCAGAAAGTCTTAGGCATTTTTGCACCAGAGAGCATGCTACGCACCATGTTCATGATAGTGCGATTTTTGCGCTCCGCAACTCCGTTTTGTTGAGGGGTGTATGCAGTTGTAAGTTGTCTCCGAATACCATGTTCACTGCAATAGTTATTAAATGCAAGTGAAGTGAACTCACCACCACGGTCAGTACGAAGGCATTTGATGTTCTCACCAGTTTCCTTTTCAGCACAAGCCTTATATTTCTTGAATGTAGTAAACGCCTCAGCTTTTTCAACCAAGAAATAAACCCAGATTTTACGACTAAAATCATCAATAAAACTGATTATGTACCTTTTTCCACCGTTGGATGTGGGAGAGATTGGTCCGCATATGTCAGCATGCACTAGCTCAAGAACCTTAGAGGCTCGCCACATGCTTTTCTTGGGAAAAGAATTTCGCTGTTGTTTCCCTACCAAGCAATCCGTACATACAATGGAAATGGTGTCCATCGTAGGCAGTCCATCTACCATCCCTTTTTGTTGAAGAATTTGCATTCCACTAGAACTGAGATGACCATATCTACGGTGCCAAAGTTGAGCTGGATTCTCTGTTAAAGAACTGAAACAAACTTCCTCTTTCAAGGCAGGTCGAGTGATCAGCTTAAACATCCTGTTTGAAGAAATATTAACCTCTAAGATCAACCCCCTGTCTGGATGATAAACTTTACAAGTACCTTGTTGAATAAGTATTGCAAGACCCTTCTCCGCCAACTGACCAATGCTAATTAAATTGGTCTTTAGACCAGGGACATGAAATACATTTGTAATGATATGAACAACTCCATTGATAAGTATTCGCACATTACCTTTGCCAATTACATTCATACTGGAGCCATCTCCCAGCTTCACTATTTCTCTGAAATCACCATTAAAAGAAGAAAAAAACTCTTTCTTACCACACATGTGATTGCTGCACCCTGAATCCAGAAACCATAACTCCTCTTTATTGGCTTCCAAAGCTGTCAGATCCTTCACAGATGCCATCAATAACATCTCCTCATTACCTTCTGCATAATTAGCTCTTGCTGTCGTCACTTTCAATGGACATTCATACTGAAAATGGCCAAGCCTATGACAATTATAACATTCAACGGTGGATTTGTCAAAGCTACGTCTACCACCACCTCTGCCTCGACCCCGAAAGCCACCACGACTCCTACCTCGATTTCCTGATGAATCACCAAAAGTCACCCTTAAAGCTTGTTCGTCTAGAACAGGAGTCTGCATACGTTGTTCATGCACCAGGAGACTACTTTGCAATTCATCGATGGAGAGCATATCAATATCTTTCGATTCTTCAATAGAACAGACAACATAGGCAAATTCTGGTGTCATTGACCGAAGAATCTTCTCTACCACGGCAACATCAGTTAAGGTATCACCATGGATTCGCATTTTGTTGACGATGGCTAGAGTTCTTGAAAAATACCCATCAACCGATTCTCCTGATTTCATCTGTAAAGTTTCAAACTCTTTGCGAAGAGCTTGAAGCTGCTGGCGTTTAATCCTTGTAGTGCCCTTATATTTTTTCTTCATGGAGTCCCATATTTGTTTAGAAGTATCTTTCTCAAGAATTGTTTCAAGAATGGCACGGTCAATGGCTTGAAACAAGTAGTTCTTTGCTTTGAGATCCTTCAGCCGCATGTCATCTAGGCGTTTTTGCTGAGCTTCAGTCAGCACTTCTCCATTTGTTGGTTCACCAACACCAGTATCTACAACAGTCCAATACTCCTTGGACCGGAGAAAATTCTCCATCAACATACTCCAATGATCATAGTGACCATCGAAACGAGGAATAGCGGATTGTACATAAGTGGTGTCAGAAGCCATTTTAAGAACCTCGCTCTAGCTCTGATACCAAATATTAGCAACTCACAGTGTAAGAATTTAGTCTCATGAGAAAATATGTTCTCTTATTGAATAAACTAAAACTTACTGGCTATATACTACTTACTAACCCACGTTCTAACGTGATTAACAACAAAAATAACAAACTCATCCCAAATAATAGGGATTGTTATTTTAACAACAAACAAAGCAACAGAAAAGACCCTTAAGACTCGTTCAGCAGCATAACAGCAGCAGCATAACAAGTCAACAAAAAGTTAGATCCCAAAATCTTCTACAAATGTGGAAAGTTGGGAAATGTTCAAAAAATTTTCGCATTACAACTCGATTTCTGCATCTTTCTTGTAATTTTTTTAATTTTGTTTTATTACCTGATTGAGATTGATTCAAACTTGGCTAGGCATCCTGGTTGATGTTTGAGGAATAACCATAACTGGCCATTGAAGAACGTTGGACAAACATGGAACGTGCATAAATATTTTGGTGTTTGAACCATGAACAGATCCAAGTAGCATTACTGACTTAAAAGGGCTGGAGATGGTGACACTTTGAGTACCACCAATGCCTTGGAAGATTGAGTGATTGTAAAAAAAACTGTGTTGGGATGGAGGTAGGAACCTTATATTATGTTGGCAGAGTCTAAATATTAAAGCTTAGGATGCTTCAGAATAAGCAGTGCTCTGATGCTCAACCCCTTTCATTGATGGATTTCTACCTTCATAAGAGATGCGTGGAAATTACCCAACAAGAATGTG
>JANZLX010178260.1:0-12639 GCA_025531955.1 Erythroxylum orinocense
GAAGACAAAAATCTCTGTTCTGTCCACCGCAACCAAACATCTCACTGTCTTCAATTCTTGTTCTGTCCCGTCCCGTCCTGTCCCGTCCCTATCTGCTGAAGACGCTAACCAAACGCTGCGAATGTACGTAAGCTTTGGGACCAAATGGTGGACATGATAACAATTTGATAAAGCCGTGTTGACTGGACTAGGATAGTTAGAATTTTGGATTTAAATTTTGAAATAAAAAAATTAAGCCAACAAATTGAAATTATTATTAATCACTTACATGATTTTAATCAAACAAAATTATAAGCATTATATCAGTACGTTTTTAGAAATCACATCTAAGGATCACTCATGGAGAAAAGTTTTATACTTGAAAAATTAGGTGATGTTCATGTTCTTATTTATTGAACTTCTTGAATCTGTGATATTAATATAATAAGAAAACTTACAAAAACATAAAAATAGAATCTTATTTAACAAGAATTCCTATTATTATTTAATAAACTTAAATTTTAAATTAACAAGGACAAGCTAAAACAAAAGTACTTCAATTTCTTTTCTAATAAAGGAAAATAAATAACTAAAATAGATTTTAAAGATAGAAACATATAACTACATATGCTGTAGGTAAAGAAATAAATTCTCCGGTGTCAAGACAAGACACGAATCGTAAGTTAAGGAGCCGTTTGGTTCCACTTTTATTTTCTGCTTTTTTTTTAGTTTCTATTTCCTGTTTTTAGTTTATGTTTTTTTTTTATAAAAAACGAAAACATGTTTGGTTGAGATTTACAATATAAAAACTGAAAACAAAAACCTGTTTATTTGAGATTTCTAATAAAAAACTGAAAACAAAAATATGTTTGGTTTTATTATTATTATTATGATTATGATTATTATTATTATTATTATTATTATTATTAAGTTATTATTATGATTATTAATTTATTATTATTTAATAAGTTATTCTTATTATTATTAATTTATTATTATTATTAATTTTTAATAAGTTATTCTTTTTATTATTTATTATTGTTATTATTATTATTTATTGTTAATAATAATATTATTATTATTAATTATTTTTATAAATTTTCTATTTACTATTTTTAATATTATTAATTTTATTATACCAAATTAATTATCTTATTATTATTATTAATTATTAATTATTATTATAAATTTTGTACATTTATTATTATTATTATTCGAGATAGAAAATAGGGATATGTTATTTTTCTGTCGAAAAAAACTTGTTGTCAAAATTCAGAGAAACGATGTTTTCTAGTTTCTGTAAAACTGTTGTGGTTTTTTATTTTCAGAAACAAAAAATCACAACAGAATAAACCAAACACGTTTTACTTACCTGTTTTCTTTTTATAAAAATAACAACAAAAAACGGAAGAACCAAATTAACTTCAAATCGGCCTGATTTTTGGTTCAATTTTTATTATTAACCGTTATAAATGAAAATCGGTCAGTTTATTGTTAAACCGACCAGTTAAATCTGAATCGTGAAGAACCATAAATACGATTCTTCTTCTTCTTCACGATGGGTCACCGGTAGACCCATGTCATGAAATCTTTCGTAATATGAAAAATAGATCAAGGATATAAAAAGATCTTTTATAACATACAATACAAAGAGAAATTACAAAACCTAGAAAGTACAGAGATAGAGAACAAAAAAAACACACCAAAGAGGAGAAGAGAACGACTTGTGTTTATTGATATGTCTCTCAAAATTTCCAATAGATTGCAGAACAAATAAAACAACGAAGCACCCAAGGTTTAAAGAAGAGAAGAACTATCGCGGAACAGACCTAAGGTCAAGTAGAGAAGAGCCATCGTAAAACAAAAAACACACCCAAGTTTTAAAGAAAAGAAGTATCGTAGAATAAATCCAAGGTCAAGTAGAGAAGAGTCATTACATAACAAACAAAACACCTAAAAGACTTTTCTGTCCATTGCTTGCTACTAATAGAAGTTTGACAATTGAATACTTGAAGCATTAAGAGAAGTCATTATTCAAGAGATGTGAAAGAAAATTTCTTCTTGAATACTTGAAGCATTGTGACAAGTTATTACTCGAGAGATGCGAAAGAAGAAGAGATTTTATTTGTTGGTTTTGTCTTTTTTAAGTTTCACAGTTACGATGATAAAAAAAGTGGGGTACATTTGTATTGAAAATAGAAAATAAAATTTAATAAATTGTAATTAATTTTTGTGACTGATGTAAATTGATTATTTTATATTTTATATCACATTTAAAAGAAATAGTAAAATTTAAAAATAAGAAAAAATATATTTTCAATTATTTTGGGACTTTAAGAATATTACTATTAATAAAACATAATTTTATTTAAATTTTAAAAAATATATTATAAAATCCTAAAAAATTTATTAATTAGTAATTTAATATAAATAAAGAAATTTTTTAAAGATAATTTTAGAATATTTTCACAAATAATATTTAAACTTTAATTAGTTCTTTGTAATAAATATTAGTATATTTTTATTTCAAATAAATAATTTATTTTTACTTATTTTTATAATTTTTACTCATTTTTATTGAATGCCGATTTAATACAATTGAACATTTAAATCTTAAAATTTTCTTTTAACCAGTTGTTTGATTTTTAAAATATTGTTTAAAAATGTTATAAATAACGATACATTGACTTCTCTCTCTTAAGCCGAGAACTCTGGAATCTAGTTCCTTTGAATCAACCTAATTTTGAAATTGCTGACACGTATTTATGGAAGAGGCATCATTCGGGAAACTTTACTATTCCCTCACTCAACTTGTAGATTATAAACACGTTAAAAGAAATCCTCAAGCTATTCCCTCATTCGGGAAACTTTACTATTCCCTCCCTCACTCAAGCTACTTGTAGATTATAAATTGCAATATTCAAATAAGAAAATTGAGATTTATTTAAAATAAAAAGTACAGCTGTCTTAATGGCTTTCCCAGTACAACTTGGAGCTTTGTGAACTGACAGGACATGTGTTTCTGTTTCATTACAACGAACTGTACAATACAATTCACGTTATCTACAGAGTTTAGACAATTCCAGTTGTACGTCCTGTCCTAACTCGTAATATCAAAGTCTAGGCGACCACTTTATAATTGTTCTGTTCTTCACGTGTAAATGTATTTCATTAGTCTACATTTGAATTGGAGATAGATTAAGATTGCGTTTTGCAAGTAATTAAACCATGGTTTGAACCTCATACATACACTATTTGTCTTTCCATTCCTTATTACGATTCTCGCTCTTCATCTACATTAGTAATTTGGAAGCCAGTTTCCTACTACGTGTGCGCCCTTTTTTATTGTTAGATCACACCGTTTTTGCCTTTTAGTTAGTTTTAGTTAGTTTTTATTTATTAGCTAACTAATCATTCTTTATTTGTAATTAGACTCTGTATATAAATACTCTGTTTTTCCTTTTTTGAAATGAGAAGAATCATTTTCAAATTCCACATGGTATCAGAGCGTTTTCCTTCCGCTTGTCTTCTTTGATTTTTCTCCTTTCCTTTTGAGCTGTCAATCATGGCAGATTCACTACCTTCTAGCCCCTATTATATACATCCTAATGAAAATCCCTCTCTTATTCTTGTTGATCCACCTCTTTCAAGTTCTAATTATCATACGTAGTGCCGCGCGATGAAGATGACTCTCCTTTCTAAAAACAAGCTTAAATTTGTTGATGGATCAATCACTGCTCCTCCAAATACAGATCCGATGTTTCCACACTAGGAACGCTGCAACAATCTGGTACTCTCTTGGCTGCAACGCTCTATCTCTCCTTCGATTACTAGTTCCATTCTCTTGATAGATCATGCTTCCGATATCTGGATTGATTTGCGTGAACGGTTTTCACAAGGTGACATTTATCGCATCTCAGATTTGTATGATGAAATTAGTTCCTTCAAGCAGAATGATCAGTCTGTTACAGATTACTTTACTGCTTTGAAAGTTTTATGGGATGAGTTGTTGCAGTTTCGCCCTCTACCTGTTTGTTCATGTGCCCTTCCTTGTTCATGTGGTGCTATGGTTAAAATCAAGAAATATCATGATCAGGATTATATCATTCGTTTTTTGAAAGGCCTTTCTCCTTCTTATGCTGCTGTTAGATCTCAGATTATGTTAATGGATCCTCTGCCTACTCTGAACAAAGTTTTCTCCATGGTAATTCAACATGAAAGACAGATCACCGAGGTCTCTTCTCCAGTTTTTGTTGGTAATTCTGTTAGACACAACTCAGCTTCATATTCTCGATCCCCTGCTTCTTCTGGCTCAGGCACTTCCACTGCATCTGGTAATTCTTCATCATCTATTGACACACGATTTTGCACTTTCTGTCAAAAGCCGCGCCATACTGTTGAGACTTGCTATCGCAAGAATGGATTTCCAGTTGGATACAAATCTCGAGGGTCATATTCTCGAGCTCACAATGTCTTTGTTGAGGATCCGCATGACTCATCTCCTATTGAACCAATTGAGGCTTCATCGGTTGTTAAATCTAACAATTCAACTGTTAATTTGACTCAAGAGCAATACAATCAGCTTCTTACTTTAATCAATCACACTAACCTCTCCACCACCTCTCCTTCTCCGCATGTTACCAATCAAGTCATGACCGTTCCCTCATCTTCATCTCTTACACTTCATCAAGAAGGTACCTCCTCTACTTTTCTTTCTCCTTTTACACCTACATCATGGATTGTTGACACTGGTGCTATTGACCATATCACAAATTCTTTGCATTCTTTTGCTGTTTATAAACATATTTCCCCTGTCACAGTAACTTTGCCTGATGGTACTAAAGTACTCGCTTCACTTTCTGGTACTGTTTTCTTTAATGCTGATTTTTATCTCACTGATGTGCTTTATATTCCCTCTTTTGCTTTTAATTTACTCTCTGTTACACGTCTCACCTCCTGTTTGCCTTGTGTTCTTCATTTTCATCTTTCCACTTGTTCTATACAGGCTCTGCCCACGAGGAAGATGATTGGTACAGCTAGAGTTTTTCGTGGCTTATACATACTGGATCTTCCGCCAAAATCCTTTTCCATTTCTGCAACTTTGTCTTCCACCTCCACTGCGATTCCTTGGCATCAACGCCTTGGACATGTTTCTGATTCTCGTTTACCTCTTTTTAAAGCCTATATACCCTCTTTATCATTATCAAATAATGCAGCCTGTGATGCTTGTCATTTAGCTAAACAAAGAAAATTACCTTTTCCTGTCAGCTATACTACAACTACTCATCTATTTGAACTTGTTCATATTGACATTTGGGGCCCAAACTCTATTATTTCCATTCATGGTCATCGTTATTTTTTAACAATTGTTGACGATTTCAGCAGATATACTTGGATCATTTTAATGAAACACAAATCTGACGCAAGACAACATATTCAAAAAATTTTCTCCTTGGTTGACACACAATTTCACATGTCAATAAAAACCTTACGATCTGATAATGGTCCTGAATTTGATATGCCCAACTTTTATGCCTCCAAGGGCACACTTCATCAAACTTCATGTGTTGAAACCCCTGAACAAAATGGTCTAGTGGAACGAAAGCACCAACATATTTTAAACATCTCTCGTGCCCTTCTTTTTCATGCTTCCATCCCTAAGTTTTTTTGGGGCTATGCTGTTCTTCATGCCACTCATCTTATCAATCGTACCCCTACCCCTTTATTCGACAATAAAATACCTTTTGAATTACTTTATCACTCACCACCTGATTTTTCCCAGTTTCGTGTCTTTGGCTGTCTAGCCTATGCAACTACACTTGTCGCTCACCGTTCCAAATTTGACCCCCGTGCCCGTAAGTGTATTTTTCTTGGTTTTAAACCTAATGTCAAAGGCTATCTCTTATTTGACCCTCTCACCAGAACTTTTTTTGTTTCCTGACATGTCACCTTTCATGAACATGTCTATCCTTTCTCTAAACCCACTAAGCCGACCACCACTATTCCGCAAATCTTTGACCCCTCAGTTTTCTATGATTCGTCCATTGATGTACCAATACCTACTATTCCACCCTCTTCTTCTGACCCTTCCCTCCCCTCCTCTCGTCCTGTTCGCACTCGTCGACCACCATCTTACCTTCAAGACTACCACTGCTCTACTGCTGTCGCCAATCATCTTCCAGGTACGTCTCCTCACTCTCTTTCTTCTGTTGTTTCTTATCATCACTTATCTCCTACCCATTTGCGTTACACTTTAGCTATCTCAGCCATCTCTGAACCTAAAACATACAAACAAGCCATTCAACATGAACCTTGGCGTGAGGCTATGAAAGCTGAACTCCTCGCTCTTGAACAAAATAACACTTGGGTTGTTACTGATTTACCACCTGGTAAATCCCCGATTGGTTGTAAATGGGTTTTTCGAATCAAACACAAAGCCGACGGTTCCATCGAGAGATACAAGGCTAGATTGGTTGCCAAGGGTTACACACAAACTGAAGGTGTTGATTTCTTTGATACGTTTTCCCCTGTGTGTAAGATGACTACGGTTCGATTACTTCTTGCCTTGGCCACTTCTCACAATTGGCACCTCCAGCAGCTTGATGTTGATAATGCTTTTCTTCATGGTGACTTACATGAAGAAGTCTACATGCTCTTGCCACCTGGTTTTGACCATGACGATAAAACAAAGGTTTGCAAGTTACAGAAATCTCTTTATGGCCTCAAGCAGGCCAGTAGGCAGTGGTTTGCCAAACTTACGACAGCCCTTCTTGCTCTTGATTACATTCAATCTGCCTCGAACCATTCTTTGTTTATCAAGAAGCATGGTGATTCCATTACCACTCTGTTAATCTACGTGGATGATGTCATACTTGCTGGGAATGACCTTCATGAAATCAATTCCGTCAAAGCATCCTTGGATTCTGCCTTCAAAATCAAAGATCTGGGAACTCTAAAATTTTTCCTTGGTCTTGAAGTTGCACGGACTTCTGTTGGTTTACATCTTTATCAGAGGAAATACACACTTGATCTTTTACAGGACTATGGCTTCACTGATTGCAAACCAGTATCCACTCCTCTCACTACCAAATCCAGCCTCAAGCTTCGCAAAAATGACACTGAGTTGCTTCCTGATTCTACCTCTTACCGGCAACTTGTTGGTAGGTTACTGTATCTCACCTCCACTCGGCCAGATATCACCTTTGCGGTTCAACAACTCAGTCAGTTCCTTGACAAGCCTACTTTCACTCATTTACAAGCTGCACATAGAGTTCTCCGATATCTCAAAGGATGCCCCAGCCTAGGTTTGTTCTTCTCTGCCTCTTCCTCCATGACTCTACAAGCTTTTAGTGACAGTGATTGGGCCGGCTGTCCCGATACACGTCGATCAATTACTGGTTTTTGTGTCTTCTATGGCAATTCCCTTATCAGCTGGAAAGCTAAAAAGCAGACCACAGTATCTCAATCTTCTTCAGAGGCAGAGTATAGAGCTCTCGCAACAACCATATGTGAAATCCAATGGTTACATTTTCTTCTTACCGATCTTCATCAACCTCCATCTTCCCCAACAGCCGTGTTTTGTGACAACAATTCAGCTTTACAACTCGCTGCCAATCCCATCTTTCATGAAAGAACAAAGCACATCGAATTGGATTGCCATCTTGTGCGAGAAAAGGTCAAAACTGGTCTTGTGCATCTCATGCCTTGCTCGTCACGCCATCAATTAGCCGATGTCTTTACCAAATCTTTGGCAGCTACACCTTTCCATTCCAATATTGCCAAGCTGGGCTTGCTCAACATCCACAATCCAGCTTGAGGGGGGCTGTTAGATCACACCGTTTTTGCCTTTTAGTTAGTTTTAGTTAGTTTTCATTTATTAGCTAACTAATCATTCTTTATTTGTAATTAGACTCTGTATATAAACACTCTGTTTTCTTTTTTTGAAATGAAAAGAATCATTTTCAAATTCCACACTAATGCATGTTAAATTTAAGGTGACAGCTCCAGAAATTGCAAAGGATCTCAACACTATTTCACTCGACTGCTTGAGAGGAAACTTGATAATCTATGAGGTCGAGCTTAGGCGAGATGAAGGATCTTCATACAGAAGAGGAATAACATTAAAAGCAACTGATAAATCAAATCCATCAAATGGTGACGAAAGCGACAGTGAGTTACAAATAGATGGAGATGATGAATTCAATTTTATGGTCAGAAAATATGCACGCTTTTACAAAAAGAAGCTAATGAAAAAAAAGAGAAGGAAACAAGAAAATTGGAAATAACATATTCCCATCTAAAGGCAACAGAAGCAGTAACAATTGTCAAAATAATCAAATCATATACTATCACTGCAAGAAGCCTGGACACGCAAGACCAGATTGTCCTCTTCTTCAAAAAGATAAAATAGAAAAACAGAAAACTTAGAAAGTGAGCTATGATTGCGGTTTGTACAAATGATAATTTTGAAAACTTTGAAGAAGAAGAGCCTGAAGAAGTCAGCAATGTTTGCTTTAGGGCTGAATCAGGAGACGGTGAGATATATTATTCTGAATCTAATATTGAAATTGATAAATTAAGAGATGCATATTATGAACTACATGATCAGTATAAAAAATTATCACTGCAGTATTTCAAAAAAGCTGAGATATGCATGATGCACTTCTTAAACAAGTGTTGCCTATCTCATGAAAGCTCCACATCATCAAGCTTTTCTTGTTCCTTCTCGAAGCTCCAAAATAAATGGTACCTATCTCACAAAAGCTACAGATTAAGCATATATGCACTCTATCGATCTACATATTTGATCAAGTACAACATCAGAAAGGGAAAATACAGTGGAAATCTGACTTATGTCTCTATGATTATTGCTTTTCCATTCAATAATGATATGGGCAACCACTTGCATATACATAAAGAACAAAGGGAAAACTTGGTCGACGATTATAAGAAGTGGTCCTTATATGCAAGTCGTGACATAGAAGAGTATTAAAACTTCAGTTTCTTAGTTACAGTAAAAAAAAAAAAAGGAAGAAGAAGAAGAACAGAACTGCTTAACCAATAATGTTCTCTAGAGTTGATCGATATGCTTATCCTTTAAGATATGGTTTTAATAAAACCATACAAAACGCGTTTTTGATTAAGACACCTCCAATATAAAGAACTGGAAACTCTTCTCCAAGGACAAAGTCATTAATGATGTTAATTGCACCCTAATGAAACCTTGCCAAGTGGACGATCAACATGGGTATATCTCAAGGTAGGGAATAGTTACTGTTGGTAGAGCAATAACTAAAATGTTGGATGGCCATTTTGAGCCCTAGAAATTAAATATGCAGGTTAATTTCCTTTTATTTATACTTATTCAAGTTTCAATATAAACTTTACCAACATATTTTTATTATAATATTGTTTAACGAATTATTCATATAAATATTTACTAGTTAATATTATATAAGAGATCAAACTAAAATTATCTGCTTAATTAATTTATAAATCCAATTTATCTCCATTAGATAATTATTATCAGTAATAAAATATGATTGCATTGATATTGGTAGTAAAAAATTATTCTTATTTAAAAATAGTAACTAAAATTATGAAATTAAACAAAAAATAAAATATCTAAATTTCAAGTACTAAAAGGTTATCTTGAGAGTTTGAAATCATGACTTTTCTCTCCTCTTGTCACAAGTTCCATTTTGAAAAGGATATTCGTGAGCAAACATTCAGACTTGAAACTACAAAATAGGAAGTAGTTTTAAATATGCTTCACACACAATATAAATTGCAATTTTTATGCGAAAGATTATAATATTGACCTATTAATTTTTATTAAAACATACATTTTCTTATAAAATGAAATTAAAGTTGTACATCATTCTCGACAACAACAACACTCAATGGAAGTCTCGTTGAGATGCGGAGTCTGGAGAAGTTCGATGGTACGCAGTCTTACTCCCACCTAGCAGATAAGCTATTTCTAATAGATTTATATGCAAATGGGTCATGAAAAAACTACAACATTTTGAAAGGATGTGAATAAATATATAAAAAAAATAAATTAATAAATAAAAAGATACATAAAAAATAATAATAATAAATAAGTATTGTAATCATTCTCATCATTAAAAAATTACATAAATTTGCAAAACTTTATTTATAAAGATAATTTTGCATTTCAAAGAAAGAGTTTTAAAATCAATATAAGGAAAATTTGATAAGATTTGACATTTGTGATATGGCCAATAAAGAGTGCTAAAAAAAATCATATTCCCTAGTTTGGTAAGCATAACGCACAAATAAGGAACGAGATCCTCTGTTTTCATTATGAGTTTTTAACCAACAACCTTGAATATTTAAACTTACCATCACCAAGACAATTATTGAACATTCTATTTGTTTGTATATCTGTGTAAAGTCACAAATTTCTACAGTTCATTATCCAATTTGGAATTTTTTTAGTTGGGACCGATGAAATGGAGAATTGGAAAAACAATGTCGTTTTGTTGTATTTTTTTCGTGTCAAAACCTTTTTAACTACAAAATTTATTTTTGTAACTGATATTTACGGGACCGTATGTTTTAGCTATGAAAAATATTTCGTAAAAGCCTTTCGCTACAAAAATAAGTCTATTGTTAAAAATATTGCCAAACTTTTATAGCTAAAAAAATTTCGCTACAAATCAAAGTTTACGGGAAAAAAAACATCACCAAATCTTTTTAGCTATGAATATAAAATGTAGTCTATCCTAAAGGTAACTAATAGTTTTAAATAACCTACGAAATATTTTAAGTTGGAGGTATTGTTACAAAAGGCTACAATTTTGAAATTTCATAACCAAGGAGTAAATTTTAGTTACAAATTTCAAATAGTGGCAAAAAAAGGCCAAAACTCCTATTTGTTGTAGTGTGTAGATAAACAAAAGAAGAACCTACATGACTAGAAAGTATATAGTTAGATTTAATATGAGTTTAAAAAAACTATTATTTTACAACAATAGTATCCCATTAAAAATTTCGCTGATACGCAGGATCTAGAGAGATTCGATAGTACACAACTTAGTTAAAGAGACTGTTTCTAATGACCTACATGAAAAAATAATAATTAATAAATAAAATATGAAATCAGTAATAAACTAAATAATATCATAAAGATAAACAAGGTAAGATGATGATGATGATGATAATAAGGCTAAGTAGGAAGGGTAAATTCCTAAAAGGTAAGTACTGTATATTTAAAAGTTTAGGATAAATACAAGATGAAAATGCTAAAAAACCTATGAGAATGACAAGGATCTCTTTATGAGAGATCATTTATCTGTATCCTAGTATGCTACGATTTTCTATTACAGTTTATGTCCTCAGTAAGTTCCATCAGTCTCATTTCTTTTTTTTTTTTCACCTAACCTTAGTTATTCTTAAGATTGCCTTGTTTATTTTTCTTATAGTCTCTAAATACAATATTCTCGCATCTTCTCACTAAAGCGTCTGGATGTCTCCTCTTAATATGTCTAAACTACCTAAGTATTATCTCTCTTAACTATTCAACAATAGTAGCCACCTTTAATTTGTCATTTACTATTATATTCCTAACGTTATCTCTTTTAGGAATGTTGCAAATCTAATGAAGCATCCTCATCTCCATCACTATTAGCTTATGACAATGCACCTATTTGATGGGCCAATCCTTGTCCCACAAAGCATAGCTGGCCTAAAAAGTTACACTTTACGTACTTAGTCTTAGTTCTACTCAATTTAAAGCCCTTTGACTCTAACGTGTCCCGCCTAACTTTAAGCTGGACATTGATATCCTCTTTTGTCTCATCCACTAAAATATGTTATTAGAAAACAACATACATTAAGGTACATCCCCTAGCATATTCTTAGTAAGCTCATCAATCACTAATGCAAATTGAAAGAGGCTCAAAGAGGAGCCTTAGTGTAGCCCAATATCGATATAAAAATGTTTTGCATATCCTTCTACTGTCCTTATTCTAGTTTTTACACCTCTATACATATCTCTAATAACCAGTATATAAGTCAAAGGAACTCCCCTTAACTTCTAAACACCTCCACATGATTTCTATAGGTACCCTATCATACACCTTCTCTAAATCAATAAAAATCATGTGTAGGTTGCGCTGTCTTTTCCTATAATATCCTATTAATCTTGTAAGGAGATGTAAAATTTCAATCGTGGAGCTTCTTGGCATAAAACCAAATTGATTTTCTGAGATAGAAGCATCCTCTTTCACTCTCTTCTCAATCACCTTCTCCCATAACTTTATAGTGTGACTAAGTAATTTGATGCTTCTATAGTTGTTACAGCTTTGAATGTCCTCTTTGTTCTTGTATAAAGGAATTAACATACTAAATCTCCGCTGATCCAGCATTTTGGCAAACTTAAGGATAACATTAAAAAGTTTAGCTAGTCAAGTAAAACCCTCTTCACCTAGGCTCTTTTACAACTCTATTGGTATCTCATCAAGCCCTACTGCCCTTCCCCCCTCAATGTTTTTTTTTTAATTTCCTCCACTGTAATCTATTGGCAACAAATAAAAATACGATACTTCTCGATGTGCTAAGGTCATCTAAGTAGATGTTATCCCAAACGCCTTCATTAAACATCTTCTCTTGATGTCATTTTCAGCTACAAAC
>JANZLX010178292.1:0-12637 GCA_025531955.1 Erythroxylum orinocense
ATCACCCCCTTCCCCCAGAATAAGGAAAAGAAAGGATATTCCAACTTTTCAAAGGAGACATTATTTAGATTACCTTTAACTCCACAGAAACTTTTCTGTATGCTCCAGGATATGTTAGAACAGGTTGATGGACCTAACAGGAAAGTTAGCATTGTAAGCTCACAGAAAAATGCATTTGTGCTTGTATAAGATAGACCAATAGAATAACACAAGCTGTGTAGAATGTCATTCACCACAAACTTGAATCTTTTCTCCTAATTTACTCCATATAATATGAGGTGCAGTTTTCTTCATGGTAGGAGACATAATAAGAAAAAAGAAACAAATTATAGGGAACTTGATCCATTTGACATTAACCTCATCAGCAAAACATGTAGATTCTTCATTTATGCCTCCTAAATCAGGAACACCATCATCAGATATCCATAAAACCTGTTAGAAAAAAGATTCAAGTCCAGATCCATAACTGGAAAACAATGTAAAACATACAAAACATACAGTCGTTCAGAAATAGGATCTGAACTGTTTTCCCCTAAGAACTACAATCATAAGACTTTTGAAGAAAATGGACAAGTAAGTTATCATCTCATCAGCTTGCCTGCTGTTGATCACGCAGTGCCCTTGAGAAGAAGACATCTGCTACATATATAAGCCAATCAAAATCAAAATTTCCCACAGGAACCTGCAGCAGATGATTTGAAAATTTGTTTTCGCGTCGGAACAGCTTATAGTGAACTAGAATATCAGTGTAGCAACAAATGAAAGAAAAGATTACATGAGCATATCTTGCCAAAGAAATTCTCTCACTCAACCACTGAAATGATGCAGCAGAACGTTTCATTCCAATTCTTGCAGCCGCTTGTTGCCATGCAAGTACCTACATCATTTGAATTATAAAAGCTCTGAACTTTTTCATGAGTGAGGGAGTGTTTAACTGTGGAAAAACTTGAATAGTTTCCCAAATAAATGCTAAACGAAAAAGAAATATTGGAGTTTCCATCAGGAAAAATTAGGTCAATATCCCATCTGGCACCTTTGTTTTCTACAAAACTTCCTCTGTTTAGAAATTAGATCTAAAGGTTCTTATATTTTGACAATCAGCAAAATAAGCTCTTCTGTCAAAATTTTATTACATAATTCCATAAAATTATGAAAATAACATCATAATTCAAAGTAATTTAACGTTACCAGTCAATTATCTTAAACAGAGCAAAAATGCTAATTTTAATTCCTTATATATGCAAAAGGATCTGTTTTCTTTACTAATTACCAAATCAAAAGAACCTCTGCTAAATTCATACCACAAGAGGCTTTACAGAGAACAACGAAACCATGGGCATCTTAGTGTAAATAACAATTTACTTAATATCGAGTTAGGTTGTTTTTCATTTAGACAACAAAATAATTGCAGTCATAATCATGATGGTCTCCGCATTATCTTTACAGAGAACAACGAAACCATGGGCATCTTAGTGTAAATAACAATTTACTTAATATGGAGTTAGCTTGTTTTTCATTTAAACAACACAATAATTGCAATCATAATCATGATGGTCTCCACGTTATCTTAACAAAGTTCTAAGGGATATTAATTATTGCGACCTTGTTACATTCTTAAGAAGAAATTTTGCTTTTTAAATTTAATTAAATGATTATTTTAGAAGTTTTTGATAGAAAATGGGGACAAAAAATAAAAAAGGTTATTAACTATTGCAACGTTGTTACATTCTCAAAAAGCAAATTTTCTCTTTAAATTTAATTAAAATGATTATTTTAGAAGTTTTTGATGGAAAAATGTGGACAAAAAATTAAAAAAACGGAATTTGTAATAGCAAAAATCTGTTTCAACAATTGAACAAGCCCTCACAGCAGCTGCATAAATGAACTCGAACATAAGATTATATTTTACCTGGTACTGACTATCACGAGCATTTGAGGGGATGTTCAAACAAGGGAAATTACCAAGAGCTGGTATACATGACTTCATCAAATGTGCATTCGGGCATTCAAGGACAGCAAGTGCAGGTCCATGATACTTATCTCTGCAAATAAAAACAATTTATGAGGTCAATTAAATGGTCCATCAGAAGGAATGCAAGAGGAATATATTAAAACAATCTGTCAATGAAAACAATTTATGAGGTCAATTAAGTGGTCTATGAAAAGGAATGTAAGAGGAAGATATGCAAATAAACTTAGCCAATAACTTGACCGCACAAGTGAAAGTTATGAAAACAATTCAGAGTTCTTGGCCATTATAGATCCTTGGTTGTATAATCAATGGTTGACAGACAATCCTTCAAATTCATACCACAAGCATCATTTTCTATAAAAGTTTTATTTTTCCAAACAGAATTTTTAATTCATAAAATTATGGCTGTTCAGCACATCCTAAATTATCTACCAGATTGATACTATATTCCAACTATTGGTAGATCTTAGAACTTATCTATCAATACGACACCAAAAGGACAATTAAAAAATGAAAGAAATCTGTGTTATATGACCTGAATCTGCTTATTATTCCTTGTATAATCTTTTCAGCATCCTTAAGAAAACCAACGTACTCCACCTGAAATTAAAATAAATGCTTAGACGAAAAAGCTAGGAGCTACTAATTGGACGAAATACAGACAACATATGCCACTAAAAGGATTAAAAAAATATCAAGTTACCTTGAAAACAATATCATTCTTAGCAGCTGGTGGTTCCACAGATAGCGTTTGACAAGCTTCTCGAAATTGTCTTTCAAGAAAAGATGATGATAAGTCCTTATTTTGGTAAGGATTGACTACCACAACAGATAAAGTTCTTAATACTGGCATGTAAACAACATACATAGCTCGTCCCTCAGAAATGCTGCAAGTATAAAGAACAACAGTATAAGAGTGCCTGGCTCCAACATAATAAGGGTAATTAACTCATGTTTTCAACATAACAGTAAAATTTCCCTTCTTTATAGACCAAAGAATGTTTTCAAGGTATACTGGAAAAAAACAACAAAAAACTGTAAAAATATTCAACAGAGGTAGAGAGGCAAATAATACTATCCAGGAACATTTAAATTACCCTTTCTAACAACTGTAACTATTAACAATTGCCTCTTATGTTCATACATTTATTTACATCTGAATGTTTATATGATGGACATCAACAAGACAAAGTTAGTGCAGCTAGTATTGTAGATGTTTATTTTCTCGTAGAATTAGAATAACCACTATAACTTGAGAAGAATTTTAAGGAATTTTTTTTTTCATATTTGAAAAAGATATCATTATTAGTACACAATTTACCTATGATAAAGGTAAAAGAAAGAAATTGATTCCTCTAGATAAGAACATTCTGTTGTGGTCTTCATGTGCAGTTCACTCAGATTCCAGCCATCCTGGACACTTCGCTTTGTAGCTGTTTTATCCACCTTGCAGACACAACCAATCTGGAGAATAGCATTAAACTCCAAAGGCACCTTTGTCTCATAAATTCCCTGATGAGAATGTTTTATCAGTAACACATAGGTAACAATTACACTACAGGTTTCCTGACCTTTTGCTTTCTGTTTTTCTTTAGAAAGCTAAAACTTTTGTAATTATTGTAAAAATCACCAATTTGAGCAGAAAAACATGGGGAAATGATCAATTAAATAATCAGACTACAATTTACAGGATACAAAACTACAAATTTGAAGTTCATGGATCCAGGGCATTTATGTCATGGGTGAAATACTCATTACTGCAGCAAAGAAATGTATCCCAGAGTACCTTGAATACAATGCTTTAGATGAAACCTTAAGGTCTTGTTTGGTAACTAGTAATAAAGAAATGAAAATGGAAATGCAACTTTCGTTCCTAATTTTTAGTTGTTTGGTTACCGGTAATAGATCAAATACAAAATGACAAAATTGTAATGAATTTTAAATAATCCTGAATTTTTATTCCTAGGGAAAAGTGTGGGTATTCACTAAAATGACAAATCGAGAATAAGAGATAAAAGATATTATTAGAATATTATCAAGGTATTATCAAAATATTATCAAGATATTGATTCTTATCATAATATTTTCATCAAAATTATCTTTTATATTAATTTCTTTAATAATTATTCTATTTTGTTTCATTGATAATTTTATATTTATTATAAAAATTATTCATAATTATTTAAAAATTAATAATTTTATAAATCATTGAAATATTTTAATTAATTATGTACAAGATAAATTATCTAATAACTAAATATGAATAAAAATTTAAATATTTATATATTTATTCAACATAACTTTTTTTTCTCTTTTTCTGTGTTTCGTCTCAAATAAAACACTCAATTCGCTCTCTCTAGTTGCTTTTCAACATATTTCTCTAGGTTAGTTTTTATTGTTCTAAACTTTTTTTAATTTCTTTATTTTCTTAATTACTATTGTATATGATCATGTTCATCATCTTTTGGGAAATTATTGAATTAATTAAAAGAAGAACCACAAGCCATATTCGGATTTCATCAATAGAGTTGGTTAAAGAAACAAGACTGATCAGTGAAGATGATAAAAAGGTTGAGATCTATTTCAATATGCCCTATGATTACAAAGTAATGTTTGCTCGAGACATCTTGAGTGTCTTAAAAATCATTTGATATTATAATATCTATTTTAGAATTTAAGATTAGTTTATTTATTTAGACAACACATTATTTTGATTGATTTTTATAAGGATATTACTATCAACATTGCACATTATATAATAATTATTTTATTTTATTTCAATATTTTATACCATAAAATAAGTTCATTATGGTTTTTTTAATTTTTATTCTTACAAGAAAAATCATAAACAATTATTGAAAAATTAGAAATTTATTAAATCATTAAAAATAATTTTCATAAATAAATTTTAATTAATAATAATAATATAAAATATTTAATTGATTATTTAAAAAACCAATCACATAATAATTAAACATAAGTAAAAAAAATTCATTACCATTCTTAATACTTAATACCAAACTTTGATGTAACTATTAACTTCTATAATCTGATTCTTATTACTTGTATGTCAAACAAGCATAATTAGTAATTTCAATCTCATTCCAATTCCCACTTTTCATTCTCATTCCTATTTTTTTATTCCAATTCCTTCATTACTAGTTACCAAACGAGATCTAAGATTAAAAGATAAAGTTATTAGGAAATGTTAGTTGAATACAATTAGGCTTAAATTTGGAATTCAAAAGGAGATAATGGTCATAAAAGAAAAGACGGCCCATGAATTCAAAGTTGTAAGAATTTTATTGCAAAAACGGTGGAGAGCTCAATCACAAATGGTTTCCTAAGCATCACTCTACAGAAACATTCCACGAGAACTTATTTGCCTTCAAATCAGAAATAAGTTGCCGGCAGAAAAAATATAAACAGCAATGTGCATATAGAGCTCCTGAAAGATGTTTGCAAGTCTAATTTAAACTCAGTTTGCAGTGGGAATGATTTTATTTAGGTAGCATATTTTAGAATGGATTAACTTAAATGACCTATTCACTATGTGACAAGCCTGATGATGAAAATCATGGAAATTTTATTTACCAAAAAAGAAAATCATGGAAATTTTTAAGTAATGCGATAGAGAATATTCTAACCTCAAACTCTGGGTCTGCAAGTAGAGCTGCTAGATTTTTGCTTTCTTTTCTATATGTGTCCTCGTCCAGAACAACCTATCACAAAGGCATACCCAGAAAGTATAAGAACCCATCATATCGTAAATGGGACAAATTCTTACAGGAGATTTTAATAACAGATATACCTCAATTAGGTTATAGCTATGTTTGCCATGAGGAAGGGTCTTATTGACAGGCCTCCCAGGAAACTTTTCTGTTATAGGGGCTTTGGAGTTCAGGATAAACATTCTAGTTAGTGTTACAGGAATCTTATGCATGATTCCATCAACAACAACCCAAGCAAAAAATTGGCCACCATGTGAACTAGGCAGTAACTGTATTACCTGAGCCATGTAAAGAAAAGTTTAGTGCTCAGGAAGTAATGCTAGCAGGCTCCCTAAGGGAAAGCAAAATGGAAATTGAGTACCTGCCAGTGAAATCGAGTTAGGGCTGCTTCATGAGTTGAAAAATATGATGAGACACCGGTTCTGCGCTGAGCTGCTTTATAACTATCATGAACATCCAACATCTCAGAAGCATTCCTAGCATGGTTTGAAGTCCTTGTACTTCCCAACCTAACAATGTTTACAACAGTAAATTTTCAATACCATGACTACCAGGCATTACAAGCCATAGGCAAGAAACTTAAATATATAAAAACTAATAAATATACACAGAAACACACAGCAGTGATACATGAAGATACTACCAGCAGAACACCAAATATATTAACAATAAGAGCTTGATGTAATGAAAAGCCAAATGGTTGAGATAAATTAGCTGTACAGATATAGGGACCCCATATTGCATGCCCAGCTAGTAATTATAGGAACTTTATCACTAGCAACAGCCTCTAAATTGACAAATATATGAATGTTTAGATGCAGATAGATTGCAATTATCTGCCATCATAAAGAAACCAGAAAAATTAAAGAACTGAGCACATCAAAAGAGATATTTTTATATATCAGTTGTACCTTTGTTTTTTTCTCCTTTCTAGGGTATCTTTCCATTTTCTTTTCTTTATTTCAAGCCATCCTTGATAATCTATCTTCCTGTCTATGTTTTCAGCAGAAAGAGCATCGCATTGCAATGGTGATGACTGCTCATGCAGAACTTCAATGTCAACAGTCTGTTGTTGCTGGGAAACAACACCAGTTTTCTTCACTAGATCTTTTTCATTATTGGTCTCATAAGATCGAACAATTGGTCTAGGACCAATTGTAGAGCTGTTTTTATTCAGAAAATCTTCCAAATCTTGAACATTCTCCTCATCCAGGACACGATTGGCAGTGGTGGCAGCAGTACTGATCTTTCTTGACAAACCATCCCTGTTCGATGAGCTGAATATGTCAACTAATTTCTTTTGACGGTATCTATCTTCTTTCTCACGAACCTTCTTGTGCAGCCAATCAGGATGGACAACTCTAGGGACAGGGTTGGCAATCTGAAAACTTGAAGTCGTTTTTAAGAAAGTTAAAATAAGATGAATCAAATTAGTTGATGAAACCAGGGGTTTAATAGAACCTTTTGCATCGCAGCAGGAATCGTAATGATTTTTTGAATTGCTGAACTAAGCCGTTGCTTGTAGTAGGACCAATCAATGATTGACCGTATGTCAATATCCAATGAATATTTGCACCACTTTCGTAAATAGAACTTCATGATGTCTGCAATATCAAAACACAAGTAATCCTCAATAAAGCAAACAATGCACAGGAGAGATTGAGATTGTAGAATATTCAAGACAACCAGAATAGAATCTGTACCAGTATCAGTTTCAAATATTGCTACAGGCACAGCACGCTCACTCACAGGTGTTCCCTGCCCATGTCAAAGTTGAAGTAACCATAATCATTACCAATATTTTTCCTATCTAAAAGAAAAAGTAAGATCTAGATTTTAGCAGAGCCTGTAAAATTATTAGAAACTGCATGAAAATCATCATTGAAGTTACCAATAGTTTAAAACAGAGAACATACGCGTGGTTCACAGGCAACTATATACTGGCAACGCAATCCTTTATCCTTAACCATTGTATCACCAAGAAAATCAGCAAGGCGCCTTGCAGTGGTAACAGCACAGGACTTTTGGTTACCATAGTCTACCAACGATTTGCTCATTGTGCTTGATTCGGATATGAAGTCAAGCAGCTCACTGTCAGCAACATCTCTTCCTTGATTCTTTGTGGTAAGCAAGAACAGGGTTAAGAGAATGTAAACATTCCTAATCATTTATGAACTGGCCAATTAAAAGTGTGCGTGATTGGAGAGAAGAAGAATACTTCCAATGGATATATGATAAGGGAAAGAAAGTCGTATTAAGTAATCCTACCATCTAGCAGAAGAGATTTTGAGAACTCGAATCTCAAACTGTATTACTTACATCGAGAAGATCAAGCCAGTGGTTTGCGACAGTGGCAACAGCTGAGTAGCATTCCTCTAAGGTTGATCCATGGAGAAACTTGTCAAAAAGCTCGGACTGGTTCAAAAGAAGAAAGCAATATTTTGCATTTAGTTGCACATCAAAATACATGAACTACACGAAGAGCAAATAGAAATAACTATCATCTCCATACTATGATCGTGAACCATGTCCTCCATTGAATCAAATACAATATAATCGGTCTTTGAGCAGGAGAAAAAAAATGATCAACTCATTAATAGGGCTCCTAATATTACCACTCTGCTTCACTCCATAAAGTTTCAAGATTTAACTTCTCCATATGTGTGTATCTCATTTATACTGACGATGTTATACTTTAGCAGCATCTGTCTCTCAATTTCTCGCCATTCATTTGCAGGGAAAGGTAAAAACTTCATATCAGCTCACCCATTGTTAGAAGAACTTAATAAGGGCCAAAATTTGAACAATTGGAACACATCATTCTATACAGAAATTTGTTTACAACAAAATGTGACCCATGACATATTAAGTTAGTTTCCAATTTTTTTTCATCTAATTATTATTTTATATTCACAAAAGTCAAAAGGGCAACTTCAAGCACTGAGGGCATTAAATGGGAGGGTTTAGTTAGGCAACATCAAATAGCAATTTGATTGAGTGCAGATGATGAAAGATCTCATGCTTGGAGTTTTAAGTAATCGTTTGCTTTTGAAGCCAGATATATATTATAAATTTTGAGGTATATACTTGTACAACAAAGAAATCTTAAATTGCAGAACAAGAAATTAAATACGCGATAGGATATATCAAATCTGATACCTGAAAAACTTTGATGAGTTTCAGTTCACCTCTACGCTTAATCTCAAAACCTTTAAGCTCTGCAAGGGTTCCATCATCGTTGAAAACTGCATATCTCTTCTTAATTAATATACCTTCTTCCTTAGAAGCAGGAAGAATCATTGCCTACATGATGTAACCCCCAAAATAATTAAGAACCATAGACAAAAAGTGCTCCATCCTCTAATTGACATTAAACTCAAACTACCTTGTACGGACCATCCACTTCAAATTCAATGGAGCATTCACTATGAGTTGAGTATGTCTTATTTAGAGGGTCGATGAGTGTCTGCATAAAAGCAACAGTTAGAATCTTGTGGGATATGTTAGTTAAAAATTAGAAAGTCATAATGGCTTAAAAAGAGAACTGCCACCATATATCAGCTCAAAGTCGTAAATGGACTTCACTAATGTAATAGCCAACCTGGTATTGGTCATTTGTATTGTTCCTAGCCACATCAACATTTAGCATAACACATGGATATGAGATTGTCAGCTTTTTCTTCAAGTCCCTGAAATGAACATCTCACATGTTAAAGTTAATATTTGCATCTCCATACCCCCAGTTCTCAGTGAACTAACCTAAACAGATGCCTAATAAAATAGAATAAAACTAATTCACCAGCTACTAGACTTGTGTAGAGGCACACCAGAAAAGAAGCAATAGCTTACTTTGTTTTGAATGTGAAGTTCTCTGGAAAGGATCCGGGGAGCACACACCAAATACCATCTGTGTCTAGTTCAAGTGGTTTTCCAATTCTCTCAACAAGCAAGCGAGCATTTTGAATGATTTTTGCTCCTGTATACGTGACTACACCGGCCATTTCCATTGAGTACCATCTCGCACCCCTGAGACAAACAGTCAAAACCATCATGTAAGCGCGACAATAAGGAAACTAAGCAATTCATTGGATCAAAAAAAAAACAACAACTGAAAGCATCAACTGACTTGCGCATGACATATCCATAGAAGGAGTTCAATATACATTTGTGAGCAAGCTGCAAAGAATCATAAAGAACTACCATATCCTGCCAGCAGCATTGAAAAAGGAAATTTAGTCTAGAAAAACAAAAATTTTAGCCGTACAGATAGGATATCACAAAGCTAACACCAAAAGAAAATAACCATACCTGTGCTTCCTGGATCTTAATAGAATTTCCACTGGCCTTAGCTTCTGATAACTTCCCCTTCCAAACCTTATTAAGTCCTTTGTATTCGTACCTCCGATCTCGAAAACTTAGCAAGATTGAAAGACAAGATTCAGCATGATAGTTTCAAGTTTCATGAAAAATGAATAATATATGTGCTAAATAAATGTCCAAATAACAGCATGAAATATAGATCAAAGAAATAAATATCAACAAATATTTTCTTTAAGAGGACATGTATGGCATAAGGAATAGTTCTTGAGATGAGAATAATAAGTTTGAAAATTTTACACTTCTGGCACAAGGCACATTCTCAACCTAACAAATTTTACATGAGGGGGAGTATTGAAGTTTTAATATACAATCCAGTCTTAGGCACTCATCCAACATTTAAAAGTTTAAACTTTTGACCTGGACATTTTATTGACATATAGAATTGCAGAAAATAGAATACCTGCGAACAGTATCAATGTAAAATGAATTTTCTCGCATGCAGATGCCTGCTTCTCGAAGTTCAGTGACAGGCTTATCCAGTACACGTTTATATGCCTATACAATAGACAATTTAGAAAAGAAAACTTTTCACTTAGGCAAACATTTTCATCAGGAATGGTCCTACCTTTTGACAGTATTTCTTTAGTCTCTCTCTAAGTTTCAATTGTTGCTCAGCCTTAGGTAGGTCAAGGAAAGTTCTTGACAGCTGATTGTCAGTGCCATCAATATTTTCATACTCAAGTTGCTTCTTCAAATGATAATAGTCGCTGATTGAGAATGATATCCCCAAACACCTCTTGTATCAGTTTATGAAAAATATTCCCATAAAAAGATTATTGGAAGATTTTAAAGGATAAATAAAATGAACCTTTTTTTTGCCATATATATCTCTCCACGCCAAACCCATTCAAGTTTTCGAAGACAAGTTTTATCTGGACGATTGAAGTCACAAGCAGTACAAGTCTCCTCTGTGACTATAGAGGGAGGCTGAAAGAAAATGAAACCTCATTACACATTCATCACATAAGTTCTTTGGAAAAGGGAGTTGGAAAAATAATAATAAATAAGTATTGAATAGAAGCCATAATATAAAAGATGCAGTGGTCTTGCATAACTTTCCATGTCTGCATGAGTGTATGTGCATGTCCACATGCTTCCGTGTTTAAAGTCCAAATCGAGAGAACACTTGCACTTGAAATCCTTCTCCTCCCTCTCCCATACTCTACTTCTCTGAGTTCCTGGCCTTAAGAGTTTGAAATCCCTCTCAATTTTGACTGTAAAAGGCTTTGAGACTTTGCCAGTGACTACACTGGCCATCAATGTGCTTAACTGTGTCCTAAGGTCCTTCAATGTGGTATCGTGTGACTTAACCATCCCCTCTTGGGCTGAGATAGATGATTCTTGTCTCTTGAGAGACACTTCCACTGCAGACACTCTAGCTTCCATTCGCGTTTGCATACAATCTCTACTCCTCTAGCCTCTCAATGAAAGCACCAATTGATAGAAACCTCAATAGAGACTGTATTATTGATAAGTATAGAAGGTGAAAACAAGCTGGAGCAAGCTACCCCCTGGTAGAACCAGGCCTAAACCAACCTTACAATGACTACAAAAACGTACCTCTCCCTATCCTCAGTGTTTAGCTATATCTCCTCTCATTGTCTCTCTATAACTACCTTCTAACAAACTTGCCTACATGGCAGCTGACTCTCCTCACTTTCCCGATTTGTTCCTACAAGTGTAGGTTTTAATGGGCTTAGTTTGTATGGACTGATTAATGGGTGAAGTGCTAACAGTAAATATCTCCAACACCTGGAACAACCAGAACTACCATAAACCCACTAATGGACCTTCAAACTTCTGTTCATGGCAATAATAGCTAACTTCCAACTAGGGTATTGTATTTTGAGTACAATTAAAAAAAAAAAGCATCAAGAAAAAATGCAACCCAAGACATAACATAATAAAACCTTAGCATCAGATGATGTGATTTAAGTATCACCTATCTATTATTCATGCCAAATAATAGTTCATAAGTTTTGTATAATTTTAAATAAGAACCACAATTACCATCATACCTGAAGCCTGTTTGTTAGAATAATGTTTGGATACATTGCAGCAACATCTAAATGATAAATGAGAGGGCATTCTTCTCGTATAGGTTCATCTCTTAACTTTTCAAGCTACAAAAGAACAAATTAAAAGGTTAAAGTATTCCTTTGACATTTCTTCAAACATACCAGCTTTTGATTTCAGGTAAAATGTTAACATTTTATCAAACATTTAGATGATGTCACCAATATGTGGGGAAAATAGTTATGAAACAATTCAGTGCAAGCTCCAAAAATATTTTATGAAGAGAACACTAAGCAACAGAAAAAGAAGGCTGGAGAACAATGCAGCAGATCATGTTGGCAATGATTTAAATGAAGAGACCATTAGCACCTTTTCCAGAATAGAGTTCTTTATTTCGTTATAATTGGAGACTGAATCCAAATCCATCTTACCCTCCACTCTAATTGCATATTGAAGATCTCTGTCAAGATTTTCAATAAGTTGCTGGAAATCAAAGAACAAGAGTATCAGACACATGGAAACCATTACATTAATAACA
>JANZLX010178374.1:0-12626 GCA_025531955.1 Erythroxylum orinocense
GGTTGGATTGTATGTATGCATGCGATTATGGAAAAGATGATAACTCAAAGGAGAAGAGTGCACTTAAAATGCTAATTTAATGATCATGGTTGGATGTTGCATTAGAAGAAGAGGTAAATACTGAACAATTGGAGTAGACTCACTGTCAATATGTATTAAGGTGAGGAAGGAAGTGCAAGGCACGTTATTGGCCTACAAAACTCGGTTTCTGTTAGGATCAAATGGTGAACCCCAATCATGGGCAGGAACAAGAATAAATTGAAATGTCAGTATTAGTAGCAACTATAAACGATTGGAGACTTGATAGAAATACATCTCTAGGTAAGATGTAAGGATTTTGGATGATTTATACCATGGTGTTTGCGTAAATGAAACTGCTTAATGCCTCATTGAGCCTTCTTATCGAGGATGTATTGACCCTAGGAGTCATGATACGAATTGATCTTATTAAGATAATACGAAATGTTGAAATGGATTTTCTTGAGCCATTAAGAATGACCAATAAGTACTCATGGATAATAGGTGAGTGACAATATTGAGGTTTATACTAAGAAATCATTGAGAGGGGGTTAGAAAGCCGAGTAATTTAGTTTATGAAAGCTCTTCTCTCGATTCAATAATGAAATCTGGTAATCCTTCCATAGAGGTCAAAGGCCCCTCGCTTGATTCAATCGGGTTTGCGTTAGAAAGGAACCGACAGACGCAACGGAGGGAATTTTGAAATAAGATAACAGATCTCCAAGAAAAGTTGTGATGTGTTGTCTTCTTTATTGAAAAAAAATGAATTAATAGTCAGTCAAAAGTGAACATTGGAGTTACCTCCATTGCAAAGACTCAGTATAAGAGTGAGAAAAGGCTATTGAGAGTGTATATATATTATGATGATGTAAAGTGTCCAACTATTTAAGAGGATTTCAGTAAGTCGAGGAGACATTCTTGTTAATGTGAGGTGACTTTTGGTCTACATCATAGTCTGTGTAAATATGTTCGGGAACCACAAATTATATATGATGAAGGGGTTTCCAACACAGGAAGTTATGTTTGTAGATAAATTGAAATGTGGGGAGTAACAAGTATGAATGAATAGACATTAGAATAAGTCAATGTGTAATAATTGGGAAATTTAAAGAACTGCTAGAATCCGTCGAGAAAAAGGAAGTTCAATGAAAAAAATTGGGGATAGCATGTGATAATACTACTGCACTGAGGACATAGTTACTCAAGTAATTACAAGAATTAGATATAATCATAATGAGTTTGAGGTTATATCTATAACCATACCCCGATAGGATTATGATATTGAAGGTTAATGTGGGCAAAGCAAAATGATATCAATGAGTGACTATGATCATATTGACAAAGGAAGGTGAAATTTTGAACACTTGGGGGAAGAAAATAAGTAAGCCGCGTTAGTGATAACTGAAAACAAAATAATGAAGGTGTTAAATATGCCGTTCGGATTTGGAGATTTTGTAGTATATACAATAGAGGTTCCCAATTGGGATCAAGAGGGAATTGGTTGTAAGATGATTTTGTGTACCTAGGGCTAATGATAGCTTCATGAGCTAAATTTAGATTCATGACTAGAAAACTTTTGCAATAGTAGTTGGTTTAAAAGCTTGGAACTATGATATGTAAAGAAACATATTGGATATACACATGAATAAACAGATTAGTAGAGATTAAGGTAAAAAAAATCGGATTGGAAAGAATTGAAAGGATTGTGCAGAGGAACCTGACCGAATAAAGCTAATGTTACAATCAACTGCATCGAATAGAACATTCAATAGTAGAGTACCACATATGTGGATATTAGGTTACTCAATCTAGTGCAATAAAGAGGGTATAGTGACGAGTTAAAATGGAACCAAAAAGGACATCTTATTCGTTATGGAGAAGTAACATCAGTTTTGCAAAAAGGAATTTGGAAAGCTCAAATTGAGGATTTGAGGAATGTGATGGAATAAAGTATGTGTACTACCTGATATAGAGAGGTTTTGATAAATGTACCTCAAAAGAGCAATTGGTGGCGAAGAATAACGGACTGAGTGATTATTTGTTTGAGTTCCTTGTAGTCTTGACTATTGGAGATAGGTATAAAGCTTATATGTCTAGAATGCTTCAGCATATAAGAGTAATGTATAGTGCAAATTGACTACAGGTATAATAATCGTTATCCTAGTGATACCATTAGAATACTCCATAAGGCGTTAGACGGTAAAAGGGTCGTTCACCTTACATTGTAATGGAGAGGGCCTAAACAAATGATCAAAAGCCAGAACAAGTTTGGGATACCGTTAGTGAGTGACATGAATATGGAATCAAAATGAAGTGGCTTTTGAAAGATGAATGAATTTTGGTGGATCACCTTACAGTTCTGGAATATATTGAGAAAGATTTACAAGTTAAGTGTTTTAACATCGATACGAAATGAAACAGATGACTTGTCTTTGAAAGTATCACCTTTACTAAGGTATAATTAGATTGAAATACAGGAGTAAATTGGGGAAACTACGTTTGCCATAACCATATAAAACTATGGAAATAATATGACTATGGATTTGTGAGTAAGTATTACTCCTAAAACCAGGGTTAGATTCATACAGTGCTATACGAACATGTTTAGGAAGCAGGGTTAGATTCATACAGCTCTATACGAACATGTTTAGGAAGTACTGTTATGATCCGATATATGTACTGTTGAGAGATTGGAAGTGAAAATATGAGTAATCTGAAGCTCATTAAGGACATGAACAAGGGATTGAGAGACCTATGGAATTTATCACATGTGATCTTATGGCAGAAAACATTGAGTGGTCAAAATGAGATAAGAAACTAAGGAGCATATGCGATAATAGTACCCCCTACCTTCATCAAGATCGAAAATCAATTTCGAGGATGAAATTTTTTTTAGGAGGGGAGAGTTGTAACATTCCACCCCCGATGGGAAGGGTAGAATAGTATTTTGGAAAGGGCTGAGAGGGGTTAGGATTGTTTTGAAATATTCATGCATACCCTTACACGTGAATAGTAAAATTTGCACATGAAAATAATTGTGCATGCATTCATCACATTTCCCGGTATATGTGCCTAAATGTGATTATGTTGTGAAAAATGTGGTTTTTGTGCTTGAAAAATTAATTCGAGTGATTTTTGTGTGTTTTCCATTTTACGGAAATTTTAGGAAGTTTTCTGGAATTTTTCGGAGAAAATTTCCGGACCGAAAAAATCGTCAGGCGGCGGACCGATTGATTTTCGGTACTGAAAATTTCTGCCCAATGGCATTGGATATTGAAGTAAATGATTTTGGGATTGTAATTAGAGCCATTGGAATTGGATGGATTAAATATTAAATTCTTATAAGGTTCTTTTGTTAAATGTTATTCATTGATTTTTGTCTTTTTCTCATTAACATGACAAGTGTCTTAAACTCATTAAATGTTTAGGTTACCTCATTTACAACACTTCCACAAAAAGCCAACAAAACAATTTGAAAAACATGAAGGTTGTCTTTGCTTTCTTCTCATTCGAAACCTCCTATCTTCTTCTTATTCATTGATTTTCTCCACTTAGTCTAGCTAACTTACTACTCTTCTCTCCTACCTTAAGTGCTTCCTTTCATGTATTTAAGCTTGAACCTCCTACCTTTTTTCCCATGATGATGAACGTGTGTGTGAAGTGAAGTGGAGGAGTTGATGTGTTAGTTGAAGAAGTGGAAAGTTAAAAGCTTACATAGGTAAGATTGTGTGTCAAATCTTGATTGTTCATTAAAGGCATGAATTGTGATGTTTTTGCACCTAATTGCATGAAAACATTTAATAAAAGAACCTTATAAGAATTTAATCTTTAATCCGTCCAATTCCAATGGCTCTAATTATAATCCCAAAATCATTTACTTCAATATCCAATGCCATTGGGCAGAAATTTCAAGTACCGGAAACCAATCGGTCTGCCGCCTGGCGATTTTTTCGGTCCAGAAATTTTTCCCGAAAAATTTCAGAAAACTTCCTAAAATTCCCCTAAAATGTAAAATACACAAAAATCACTCCAATTAATTTTTCAAGCACAAAAACCACATTTTTCACAACAAAATTACATTTAGGCACATATACCGGGAAATGTCATGAATGCATGCACAGTTATTTTCATTTGCAAAACTCACTATTCACGTGTAAGGGTATGCATGAATATTTCAAAACAACCCTAACCCCTCTCAGCCCTTTCCAAAATACTATTCTACCCTTCTCATCGGGGGTGGGATGTTACAATCTAACTCTTAACAAAATACATTAAAGAACAAACGAAATCAAAATTACTTCAATCCATCATTTCATTACTCAAGCTACATAGTATGACAAACTTTATATATAAATAAAAAGCCACACCATTGGCTTATTACAAAAATACAAAATAGTAACTGAAGCAAAATTCCCTTAGGCTCTCGAACACTTGATCTTCTAGCTATAACCTGAGGATGGGACAGAGAGGGGGTGAGCTTGACAGCTCGTGGGTAATAGTTTATAATAAAAAGATAAGCAAAAACCTTGAAGCATTTACTTGTTTTAGAAAATATCTTATTGAATCGTAAAAATGCTTGCTTTTCAAAATTCTTATCATGCAGTCAAAATTCATAACTTATAAAACACGAAAACAAGAATGTATCAACTTGACAATTTACAGATACAATGTATAACAAATGGCTCGAGGGTCCCATGGAAACAAAATGGAGAAACCAAAGTTTACCCCATGAATAGAATGAGTCCAATTTTGGTGCTCATATGCCACAAGCGGGCAGCCGGGAGAAGGCTCTTGTCAACGTGCACATGACGAATATAATGGTTCCACTCTCGCCCAAACAGAATCACATAATCATGCTCAAATCGCTTTATCAAATGCTCATACTTTCTCTTGATCACTTATGCAAGATGCCATGACATTTTTCAAGGCATATCATAAAATGTTTCAATGCATTTCCATCTTTATTTGGAAATTCATCAAAAGTTCATATACTGAAATGAAAAGATTTTCTCAAATCATTCATAACAGTAGATGCAACACTTATGATGCATTTGAAATAAGAAAACTTCTTTGATTTAATGAAAACAGTAGTGGCTTATTGATTCTACTATAAACATGTACCCACGTTAAATTCCTTGCTTAAAGATTTCACTTGCTCACAATGCCTCTTCTCTTTGCAAACAACCTGAGGTATCAAAGGCTCTTTCTCTTGTTCCTCTTGCCCTTCTTGATCCCTTTATACAATAACAAAAATCCTACACAATAGGGTTTTCTACTGAAAATCTCACAAAACACAATCACTAAATTTGGTTTTAAAATATTTAAACCCAAACATTTTCTAAACTTCATGAACTAAAATCCTTTCAAAAATTCAAAAGTTTCAAAATGATCTTACCTTCATTCTTCACCAAATGAAGGGATCTTTAGCTCAAGGGAAGCTTTTCTTTTCCTCTACTTGTTTCTTTTCTTGAACAATCTCAAAATCTCTCTTGAAGGCTAAGGAAATTAAAACCCTAGCTTGTTTTCTCTTCTTTCTCTCTTTCATTCTTTTTCATGTCTCTCTCTCTCTCTTATCTTTGTTCTCATCCATGCATTTTGCTTCTCTAGAATCTTCTCATTCACATTATCTCCTTTATTTATAAGCAAGAAAATACTTCTTCTTCCAATTATGTCCTTAATGAGTACAAAAAGTCCATTTTATCCTTCCTTATAGGCTTATGTCCTTTTAAACCTAAGTGTCTTGCCAAAAATACCCTTGAATATTCTGACATAACACTTTCTTCTGGAAAAATATCCTCCGTTGTCTTAAGTTTCTAATGCCAACGAAATCATTCAATTTGGTTCGGTGATTCAAAAGATATATTTCAAACATTTTTAGACTGCTGTTGTCCAAAACAGTATACTATACACAACTTCCATCTAAAATTTAAACATCTTAGAGACGAAATTAGATTCCAATTTCTTCATAACATTTGTAGCTCCATGTCTCTAGTTTACCTCAAAATAAAAATCATCTCATTTGGGTTAGTCGAGGTCCAGAAATCATCAAAATACTAAAGTATATTCAGTGGAATAACACCAGTTCATATTATTCAAGAACACATTCACTGTACCCGTCCCATTCTTTTCACTCAACCTTTCCTATTTCATTTCAGATAGCTTCTATTTTTTGTGGTGATATAGAGAAAAGTCTTAAGAATCCAATGGTTCAAGAATCAAGTCATATGGAGGTTTAGAGAGGAAGTTATGGTCAAAAGAAGCAACCTTGTTTTTGACCTCAATTATACTGAACTTGATTAGGGGAAACAGCCATAACTTTCAACAGAAATTTCTAATTGAGGTGTTCTTTGGATGGTTTGAAAGAAGACTTCAAGAGCTACAACTTTCAGGAAGAAGTCAAAGGCAAATTTTTTCATCTGAGGGGTTAAAATTAAAACAGACGATATGACATCATTTTTGAGACGAAGTGACGTCATCAGACAAAACAAGGTTGGGAAAATTGTCATAACTTTCCCTAAAGATATCATATTAAGGTGTTCTTTATATGGTTGGAAAGAGGAATGCAAGAGCTACAACTCTCATGAAGACGACAAAGGCAAATTCGTTCATCAGGGAGGTCAAAAATAGAACAGAATATATGACATCATTTTTTAGATGAAGTGATATCATCAGATGAAATAAGGTTGGGAAAATTGTCAGAACTTTCTCTATAAATATTGGATTAAAGTTTTCTTTATATTATTTACAAGAAGACTTCAAGAGATACAACTCTTATGAAGACCTCGAAGACCAATTCTTTCATCTACGAGGTCAAAAATAGAACAGAATGTAGGATGTCATTTTGAGACGGAAGAAATGAACAGTAATTAAGACGGTCAAACTAAGACGATCAAACTGAGATGGTCAAACTGAAACGATGCTGACGTCATACTAAGACATTGATGATGTCATTTTGAGATGGAAGCAAAACTGAGATGATCAAACTAAGACGCAAAAGGTCAAATTAAGACGGTCAAACTGAGACGCAAAAAGTCAAACTAAGACGGTGAAACTTAGACGATGCTGACGTCATATTAAGACGGTGATGATGTCATTTTGAGACGGAAGCAAAACTGAGACGGAATAAAAATGAGACGATGCTGACGTCATATTAAGACGATGATGATGTCATTTTGAGACGGAAGCAAAATGAGACGGTCAAACTGAGACCCAAAAAATCAAACTAAGACGATGAAACCTTATAACTTGTAATGCTTGTATCTTTCATCTCCGATATCTAAACTTTAGAAATTTTATAGCGTTGGAATGATAAAAGAAAGATCTACAACTTTCCAGAAGGTAACTTTGCCAAAATTAGCCTATATTAACCCAGAATTTCCCATGAATTCCGAACACGAATTGACACTCATCTACCAATGTTCTGCCCCCAGTTCTCAACTTCATGACAACTTTTGAGACTCTTAGAGGAAAAATTAAAATTAGATGTATTCATACGAATTGTAGCCATATATTTCTAGTTTAATCCAAATTAAGAATCATCTCGTTTGGATGACTAAAGAAAACGTTATGGCTAAAAGACTGAAGCATACTCAGTTAACATTTTCCATATCACTACCAAACTTGTTTCTAAATCTTTCCTTTTCACAACTCATACCAAGATCACTCTTTCTACTCCTTCTACTCCTCATTCTCAACTTCATTTCAAATCAGTATCCTCCATAAAGAAATCATAATCCATGAATAATCATGAACACGAATAAGAGAACATGCATATGTGTACATATCCTTCATCAACTAGCTCCATATATTCAACTTCATTTTTGCTTTAATTTCATTTCTAACTATCACCTTGATTTTTCCTATTCCAAAATTTCTTATCAACCAAAAACACCATAGCAAATCTTGAATCTATCCACTTTTATTATTCCCTACTTTACTCTCGTCTATCATTTCTTGGTTCCAGAACTTTCATTCATAAGCTCTTAACTCATGACTAATTACCAAAATTTCTTATTCCATAGTTCTAATCTTTCACGAAAAGTTTGGGGTCCAATTGGAGACACTTCTATCAGAAATACCAAAGCAAGCGAAAAGGCTGCTCAGAGTATGAACCCTGCGCCAATAAGAGGAGAAGAAAGGAAAAGAATTGACTCACGGAGAAGACTTTGAGAAAAGAGCACCTCAGGCTACAAGGTCCTTAGTCTCAATTCTAAAGGAAGATACAACCAAATTGGCTAAAGAGACTGAGATTAAGAAAAAATTGGAGTTTGAGAAGAAGAAACCACAATCTCAATAGACTCCTAGAATGATTGAAGAAGGAAACAAAAAGCAAAAAATCAATCAAAGGAAGAGCACTCCCACTGCTATTCAGAAGAAGAAAACAGTTGAACGCTGTCCAGTCCAGATCCATTCTTCTCAGCCTTTGAGAAAAGAGGATTTGAGAATCAAGGTTATTGAGAAAGTTCAACTTGTAAGGAGTAGCATTTCAATAATCATCAAAGAAACTCCAATAAGGTCAATCAAGGCATAGTTACAACCAATCTTAGTGAATAGTAGTACGATGCATGTACTGAATGATGATGAGATAAATATGTATGATTTTCTGAGGGGTGAAGGAACAAAACCATACCCCACGCAGATATCAAGGTGAAAGTATACTATTTTTCTAATCACAAAAAGGAATGTAATCAAGGTTGTGCCTAAATTTTAACTAAGACCTTACATTGTTTGCAATGATGATAAGGGAAGAAGAAATTATACCTTGAAGGGTTATCAAATGATTTGACAAATGATCAGATCGAAGCCGAAGTGAGGGACATAGATGAGGCATGTTATGCAGCTCAACAGAGAGGAACCTATGCCACCCATTACATTTCGAAGGCTTTAGGAAGCAACTATGGTCGGCATACCACTGAAGACTCTTTTTAGGTAGTTGGTAGAATTAAAAAAGGGCAATATAGATCTGTGAGGATTGGAGATGTCAGCTACTCAATCAAGACTCTTGTGCATCTGATTATGCATATTATGCCGTTAAGTATTGTGTCCTCAATTGGAGATGTGTTACACCTATTCGGAAGACAAGTTCTACGTCTAACCAACCCTGATGATTTGAATCTTTTGGAGACAAACCTATCTGTCCAGCCTCCTACCATTATAATCAGTGAAGTGTTTGTTCTATCTTCAGACGCATACAGCACTACTATTGCTTATGAAGTAGAACAGCTGAAGGATAATGATCGACCTGCTTCAATAAGTGACTTACGAGAGGAAGTAGCTTAAATACGATAAGATGTCAGGTCACTCCGCACGGAAATGAAGGAAATGTTTTCAGAAATAATGAAGCATCTATGGTCATAATTCTTTTTTATTAATAACAAATAAGGGGAGAAAGGAGGAAGGATAAAAGGAGAAAGAAATGAAAAAGATAGGGGGAGGAAGTGAAGAAGAAGAGAAGAGAAGAAAAGGAAAGAAGAAGAAGACAACAAAAGAAGAAGATTTGTGCTAACAATTCTTTCAAGTGTATATATTCGTATACTATATGCCATATTATGAGTAATACTTTCTTTCTTACTATGATTATTTGTTATCATTAAAAATGGGGAGATTGTTACGTCAAAATGACTTTACATGACTTTGCGTTTAATGATTTTAATGATAACCAAATATTGAGACGAAAGTAGATACAATAATGAGATGAAAGAAAGTTAGACGGAAGTAGAGCAAAATGAGACGGAAGACAAATATGAGACGGAGACAAATATGAGATGGAGACGAATATGAGATGGAAGCGAATATGAGACAAAAGCAAAATAAGACGGAACAATATGAGATGGAAGCCAAAGCCGAAAATGAGACGATAGAAATAAGACGGAAGACCCGATACCATGTCAGATGAGTAATCAGTTTGAGTTAGTTATAGAACTCAACTGAATAACTGAATCTTCAAAGATCAAGAAACAAGAAGAAAGAAGCAGTTATCAAGAAGCAGTTGAAGATGAAGGCTATAAATACGAGTCGAAGTCGAAGACTGTAGAAGTTAGCGATTTTCAAAAGAGCTAAAAATCCTAAAGTGAGAAACATTTTTCATTGTGCTAAACTTAGAGCTATTTTAATCTGTAACAAAGCTCGAAACATCTTTTAGTAGAAAGAAGAAAAGTAAATAGCCTGAAGAGGCTAAGTGTGAAAAGATTACTTGTTGTAAGAGGCTTGAAGAGGTCCAGAGAAAAGAATACTTGTATCTTTGAGAAGTATAGTGAAATCTCAGAAAGGATTCTGAGGACTGGACGTAGCCCACGGTTTAGGGTGAACCAGTATAAATCTGTTATATCGATTCTCACTCTTATCTTTCAACTTTTATTCTTACTGTTTCATACAAGCACTTAGAAATAAATTGCAATACTTTATAATACTGATTTTCAATAGTTCCGAGTAAAAGCAAGTTTTTTTTAAGAAGTTTAAAAAGGAGATTATTGTTCCAAAAATGAATACACAATTCAATCCCCCTTCTTGTGCATTTTGTATATCGAATACTAAGTCTATACTAACGTGTGATTTACTTCACATACTTTATGTAACTTAAACTGAGTACAAGCACAACAGTATATTACACGAGAATTAAGACTATACAAGACCAAATACAATATTGCCTAGTACTGTCGTCCTTCCGATAATGGTTTGAGAAGATAGACTTACCCACTCCTATTATTATAGTCACTCCACTCTTGTAGCATCTCATCATCCGAGGTACTTATATGGCTTACTTGAATCCCTCCTTCACTGGAGCTAAAGTATTGGACTTTTACATAATGCAGAATGCACAAACTTATTCCTCTAATACTTGCAACCAATCTTTCCTTACATTCTTTTATAGCTTGCATTTTCCTACTTTCCTTTTGAGTTCTAACGGTAAACTCGACTTCAGATTGCTCGATTTCCTTTTCTTTCCCCTTTTTTACAAGTTGCTCAACTACATCTTTTTGTAGTCCAACTAAGTTAACTTCATTTGTATTGGAGTCATTTGTATTGCATCCAACTAAAAGCCCAATTTGAAACCATTTTCTAGTTAACTTCCATACCTATTTTTATTTAACCTTAGAAGATGTATAATTATAAGTGACTATCAGATTGTCCTCAAAGAAGTTATTTGCCTCACCCGACTTTAAAAGAGGAATGCTCTCAGGCTTATAACTACACAAATATGAGCATAATTGATTCTCTTCATGATGGCTTTTTCTTTATCTAGTCATAGGGGTTTACCCATATGGCTTGCTAAATGACTCAAGCCACTAATAGTCCAATAATCTATAAGAATATTGCGCATATTCATCCAAAGAGGAATTTACTTCTTCCTTAGGTCATTAGCTTGATCTCTAGTTTCCAAAACTAAAAAAAAAATTGGTTTCAAGTTAAAATGCCATCTTCCAGTCTCTAGGACTCTTAGAGTAAGCTTGGAAGTGGAAAATCCAAATAAGAATAAGTTGTCTTTATTAAGTAAAACCTCCTGAATGCTTATGTTCTTATACTGCAATTTTGCCCAAGCATTAATGGTAGGGAAGCAAGGTCTATATCATAGAAAAAACTAAGAGGGTCATCTCCAATTCGATAGCTCACTACTTAAAGATGTCACCTCAGGAGCAACAATGATTTTACCTTGTGGAAAGGTGAATGGAGGGCAATACTAGAGAAATTGTTTCGATGACTTCTTAAGAGATGTATGGTCCCTAGGAGACGAAGGAGCTTTAGAATCCTTCAGGTCTAATACTCACATATTAACTTGAGTTTCAGGCTATGAAATGAATTGAGTAGTTGCTTTAGGAGGGAGGTTACTCAAAGGTGGAAAGTTTTCAGCTTCTAGGTTCAAGGAATCTAATATTAGGCTAAAATATGGAGAAAAAAAGAAAAATAAAAGGAGAAATCCATACCAAAAAAGTTCAGACGAGAAAGAAAAGTGAGGATGAACCAAAAGTTAATTAGGAGATAAAGTAGAAAAAAATACGGAAAATAAGAAGTTAAAGCAAACACAGTTCAACAAAGGAAGTAGAAGGAAAAAAAACAAAGGAAAAAACGAGTGATTAAGGTGAGTGCAAGGGAGAGATATACGGGAAGGAAAGAAATGAGGAAAATATAAGATTATATAAAAGTTGTAGGACTGGATAGGGAAAGAGACACGGAGGGGATCACAAAAGCAAAAAAAAAAACATGTAAGAGCTAGAGTGCTCACCTAAAGAGTTAAAGTAAACAGAAGGCAGTTGTCCATCCACAATATGCAAGGCTTTTAGGCCCAGCAGGTTCTCGAGCACGAGTCCATGTAGGACTCCTGCCTCGGGACAGTCAGGCCTCAGTATCGGGGTCTGACATTTGTGGTATCAGAGCAAAAACCGGGTTTATGGTTTCCTAGGAACCTTAATGGGTGGTTCTAAGGGTCGAGTCCACATGCATTGTCATACATGAATCTCATGCATTGCTTAAGTGAATTTTGTTTTCAAATGAACAACATGACTTGTTTTAAAGTGATTTACATGATTTGAATTGGTTTTACAAGCATGAACTAAAGATTTTAAATGGTTTTCATTTAAAGGAGTAATATGCCGCCTCGAAGAAGAACTCGA
>JANZLX010178448.1:0-12624 GCA_025531955.1 Erythroxylum orinocense
AACATCTTTTGTGAGACAGATTGCAGTTGGACAAGCACAAGTGAAAGCGTGCGGGATATGTTCAAACACAAGTCATCCAATTGACGAGTGCCCAGCTTTGCAAGAAGGGAGTATGGAGCACGTGAATTCTGTGGGAGGGAACTTTTTGAACCAATATAACCCCTACTTGCAGACATACAACCCAGGTTGGAGGGATCACCCCAACTTGAGTTAGGCTCTCTAATTCTTTCATGCAATATAGGTCTTAACTTCAATGTAGCTATTAATGCTTCATTCTACCCCAAATTCAATTCAACACTCAGTGCTCTCAAATGAACTAGGCTCGGTAACCTCGATAATTGTACTTGAGCCATACTGCTATTGGACTTCTTACTTAATGCATCAACTACCATATTAGCTTTGCCAGGATGATACTCAATTGTACAATCATAATCTTTCAACAGTTCTATCCATCTCCTCTATCTCATATTCAACTCCTTTTAACTTAAAAAATATTTTAATCTTTTATGATCAGTAAATACTTAAAAAGTTTCACTATACAAGTAGTGTCTCCAAATCTTCAAAACAAATACTACAGCAGCAAGTTCTAAATCATGTACCAGATAATTAAACTCATGAGACCTCAATTGTCTCGACGCATATGCTATCACTTTGCCATATTGCATTAACACATATCCTAATCCTTGATGTGAAGCATCACTATACACTATATACCCTCCTATTCTAGATGGAATAGCTAACACTAGTGTTGTAGTTAACCGATGCTTAAGCTCTTCAAAACTTCTTTGACAATTATCATTCCATCTTAAAGGCACATTCTTCCTCAGAAGTTTTGTCAAAGGGGTTGAAATCAGTGAAAATCCCTCGACAAACCTCCTTTAGTATCCAGCTAATCTAAGGAAACTCTGGATCTCAGACACATTCATCGAAGCCTCCCACTTCATTACTGCTTCTACTTTCTTTGGGTCTACCTAAATGCGTTGTCTAGACACTATGTGACCCAAGAATACTACTTGATCAAGCCAAAATTCACACTTACTGAACTTGGCATACAACTGTTTTTCTCTCATTATTTGCAGAACCAATCTTAATTGCTCTGAATGTTCTTCTTTACACTTCAATTACACCAAGATGTCATCAATAAACATAATCACAAAGTGAACTAAATAAGTTTGAAATAACATATTCATCAAGGCCATAAAGGCTGCTGGGTCATTAGTCAATCCAAACAGCATCACTAAAAACTCGAAATGCCCATATCTTGTTCTAAATGTACTTTTAGGTACATCAGCTTCAGCTATTTTCAATTGATAATATCCAGATCTCAAGTCTAACTTTATGAACACATGAGCTCCCTATAACTGATTAAGCAAATCATCAATCCTTGGCAATGGGTATTTATTCTTCATTGTCACCCGATTCAACTACCGATAATCAATACATAATCTCAAAGTTCCATCCTTGTTCTTTACAAACAATATCAGAGCTCCCCAAGGTGACATACTAGGCCTGATGAAACCTTATCTAACAACTCTTGTAACTGGGCCTTCAATTCCTTCAGTTTTACAGTTGCCATCTTATATGGAGGAATTGATATAAGAGCAGTCCCTAGAATGAAGCCTATGGTAAACTTCGTCTCCCTTTTTGGGGGTAAACTCGGTAGTTCTGCAAGAAACAAATCCAGGAATTCCTTAACAACTGTAATATCCTAAATGGTTTGTTTATTTCATATATCAACTATGTGGGCAGATAAGCCGCACATCCGCCTCGAATCAGTTTCAAAACACTCATTAATGAAATTAGTCGGGCTGGCAATGCCTAACTAACTCTTCGAAACATCACTATCAGTTGATTAAAGGATTCAAGAACTACTTCCTTAGTATAATTGTTCATCATAGCCTGATGAGCAGTGAGCCAATCCATGCCTAGAATAATATATATTTTCTTTAACTGTATTACAATTAAATCAACTTCTAACTCTGCCTGATCAATCTGAACTATGCACCCTTTACATACCATATCAATCACTATTGTGCTACCCACTAAGGTACTCACCTCTAATCTACATTTCAATCTCTCTCTTACAATGCAATCTAGATGCCAGATGCATTGTGATGAATGCATGTGTAGATCCTGGATCTACCAATGCAAATGCTTCAAAATGAAAAACAATCAATACACCTACTACCACATCTGGGGAGTTCTGCGCCTCCTATCTAGTGATGGCATAGACTCTGTCCTGAGACTATGACTAGTTACTCCACACCTTAGTCCTAACACTGGGCCCTGTTGACTGAGTTTTGCCTCTACCGTTGCCTCTTTGTACAAATCTGACATCTTAACTTTGTTGAATCGTTGTCTCAATCATTGTTTCTCCTCTAATTCCAAACTATGGTTTGAAAGTCTCAAGATAATCTCTAATCTGATGCTCTACAAAGCCACAAAAAAACAAGCTCCCAATTACCTCCAATACTCACCGTCATATGACTGCCTAGAAGGCACTTGTCCTCTACCTCTACTAGTCTGAACAAATCCACCTCTTAGTTAAAACCCAGTTTTTCTTGATCTAGCCTAGAATTGAGATGTTTTGTTTTGACGTTTATTGAAGCCTCTACCAGAATCAGCTTGAGATTCACTTTGTCTCTTCACTCTAGACTCCTGTCTATACTCTTTTCAACCATCCTTCAACAACTATTCAGTTCTGATCAAGGCCACTCGGAGCTTCGTAAAACTATATAAATTAGAAATGGCTAGCCTCGTTCTGATCTCCATATTTGACCCTTCTTTAAACATCCTACACTTGTCCCCCTCCGTTAGGATTAATGCACTTGCATACCCCATTAATTCATTACATTTTATCTAATACTCTACTACTGAGAGACTTCCTTAGTTCAGATCCAGAAATATTTTCATCTTTTTGTCCAAACAAATCTTCGGCATGTAATTCTCTTTAAACACCTTCAGAAAATCTTCCCAAGTCAAACTACAAGGTCTAGTGACATTGCTCGGAATAGTCTTCCACCACTGATATGTTGTACCTTGCAAAAGTGAGACTGCATAATCATATCTCTAATCTGACTCGCAATCCATCTGATTAAACACTATTTCGGTTCTCTCTAGCCAACTTTCCACCTCATCAAGGTCTCTAGCCCCCTGCTTCCAAAGCTTACCATATCTTTTGCCTCCTCTTTGGGATTCTCGGAGGTATTTGTGCAAACTTAGGTACAGGAGACTCTCTATTGGCTATTATAGATTCCATGTCAACTGAATCTCCAACTTAATCTCTTATGGCAGGTGACCTATAACAAAAATAGTTGTGATCACTAATTGAGTCTCTCACTATTTATCATGTCTCAATATTCTTATATGTCCCTCCCACAACCATAGAATATATTCCCAAATATCTGGGGGACATTCAAGAACATACCCTATGACAATGGTATGTTAGAGCAAACATAATCTTTTAAATGGCATCATAATGAATACATAATACTTGAAACATCAACACTTCATCTCATTCATTCACAAAAGTCTACATTGTAGTCATTAAAACAAATATTTACATTACCAAACATGAGAAAGTTTACAATCCTTTGTACTAAAGTTCTAAAAGTTAAAGAAACTACAAAATACAATCTATAACTCCTCTGATGTCAGTTAATAAACCTTTAAGTCATATCTTAATCTAGAATGTTCCTCTAGAAAATCTTAGGAACTTGGTCTCCTGACTTGTACATGAAAAGCCATGTTGCAATTTTTGATGAGTTTTGCGAATAAGTGAACCATCAATGATGATCTCACTCTAGTCAAGTACATAAATATCACACAACCAACCAATTTCACAAACATTTTCCGTCTCAATAAGACATAATAAATTTCACATATATCACATACATTCTTTCAGAACATGTATAACCCAATCAATCATATTTTCATGACATATCACTTTATCATTACAATTTCAAAAAATATTTCATACTAATATATTTCATAATCATAAATATACAAATGTAGATGCATATAAGACTTCAAATTAATTATTATTTTTTGTGATCGAGTACATTTCAGATACAGATACTGGCCCATTGGGCTCAGTCAGATACAAAAATTATGAAGCAAAGCTCTACATACAGAATTCTGAGCTTAAAGCTCCTTCAGGCTAGCTACTCTGATCACAATGCCTTCGTCTAAATATGAATTTTATGAAATGCATCCAATAATATAATAGGCCATCAAAACATTTACTTATGATGCACAGACAGAATCTCATATTCATTGCACCTCAATCCAACATTCAACTTTCGGTGAGTATTTAGAAATCAGTCAGAACTCAAATGCAAACAAACACTTCCAATACATTCCCAAATATCAAACTCCTCAAACTATTAACGTCCACAATCATCATAATCAAGTCAATATTAATTCAATAAATGGGAATTAAACAGAAACAAAATCAATCCTTGTGAAATCACCTAGGTTGACTCACAGTATGCTCCAATTTATGCTATTGCCTGGATGACTTGGCAATGTCTGAATGGCGTCTGGCTTGATCGTCTAAAATCATACAATTAATACATAATTCACATTACAAAGTCAATCAATCAAATACTTATTCATTTGTTCACATATATTCGTATGTCATGTTCAATGCATACCCAATGACTATCCCGAGTATGTTTCCTTAATCATAATTCATAAACATTCACATATTGTCACTTGGATGTGTCTTGTTTGCATTTAGATTAATACCTTAAATAGACTTGATCATCCTCCATTCATTAACCATACATTTGTTCACTCGTTTCTAGCATTACAAATATTTCAAATAATTCACAATTCTCATTCATTCATTCTTCATGCATTATTAATATCCTTTGGAATACATTTCCATTCATATGAATTTCTTCATTCCTTTAACACTCCTTCATTCCAAAATTAGATGCATTATTAGCCAACATTCTTTTCCTTGAAGTGTAACATCAACTTATCAATCAAAACTTATCACACATTTAACCGAGTTTTCCAACATCAAATTATGTTCTTTTTAATCCTTAATCAAGTCTAAATGCATCATAGTTAAATACCTTAATCCTTAATTGGTTCAAAAATCAAACAAAAGAACATTTTCTTTACTTCCATACAATTTCCACAATCGTATATGGCTTCCCATAATCGTGGGATAGGTTATCCAAAAGTTCCCATCCAATTCCATCATTAGTTTTCCAAATTTTCTCAGGATAGGTTTCGGGTCAATTTTGCATGGCCATTATGATGTAGAAGCTGAGGTTTCTAGGTAATATATTCTTCTAAAACAATGTTCCTCTATGTCTTAAGTTTTTAATGAACTATATTTCATACAATTTGGTTCATTATTCCTAGATTTATGCCCAAAATATTGCAAACTATTCTGAAACAGTGACAGAATCCAAAAACTCAAATTCAAGCAAAATTTCGAAACTCTTAGAGACAAAATTAAAATTTGATTCCTGTATAAAAAATATAGCCATATTTCTCTAGTTTAATCTAAACTTAAACTTATCCCATTATGATGTCTACAGATCAAGTTATGGCTAAAATACTTCAACTAACATATTCAAGCAATTATTCTTTCACTTTTCCAAATTTTTTTAACACTTTATACCAAAATTAAAACAACCTCTTTATAGTTCATCAATTATACCTCTATTAGGCTTGAATCATACTCCAATTTCTCATCAATAACCTCTCTTATTCCAGTCTAATTGATTCTCATAATGCCATATACTCCACAGGTTCCATATATAAAAAAAAAACTTCCAAGTTCATGCAACATTTTCCAGCACATATCTTCACCAATAACACATGAATTTCATTCCAATTCAAGCATCATTATTATATCATTTGATATGCCATAAAAATCATATTTTCACTTACTTATTAGGCTCTCAACGCAGCTTAAACTTTAGATTAAATCAAGTCACCATGCAAGAAAAATTCATCATAAACTTAAGATGAAAACATGTTGATTTTGGATAGCAAGATGAAGGTAACGTTCAGCTAGGTTTCTTAGCTATTTTGTGTAGGGTAAAAAGCTGGTTTTGGTGTAGCAATTTGGCTAGGGTTCAGGAAAAATATAGAAGAGAAAGTAGGAGCAATGTTCGGTGATGAAAACAAAAGAAAGAAGCAGTAAAACTCTGTAGAAACTTGATACTTCGCATACTAGGTGTCACCATTAAATCCCAACACTTGTCCTAAGGCATGTCTTACATTTGCCTAATTAAGATGTTGCCATTAATCCACTCAAGATGCTACAATTGGTCACTAATTAAGTAGTCCACATGTCACCTCAAGATTGGTCCACTTCTAACATAATAATTTGTCCATTTGTCACACATTTTACTATGCTAAATGTCACCTAATTTTAGGCTTATTCACCCTAATTTTCCATGTATTAATTTTTCCTACCACTTGGCATTTATTTTTATTTTTATTTTTTTAACAAATGTACATTTAATCCATTAATCTATTAAATAATAACATTTAATCCCAATTTACTAATTGAAATCCGAACATAACAAAATTCAAGACATACCACATCACAATTCACATCATGTTCACTTAACTTCTTTCATACCCTATAATAAGTCAATTGAGTGCATATGCTATCTTTGTAATGTGTACAAATATCAATTCGTGTATGAATGCTAATGTTATGCATGTATATGTAATACTTAATCTAGGGTTAAACCCTAAGCATATACTAGAAAACAAGCAATTTCACCAATTAGGGATTATAAATTAGTGTTTAATAGTTATAACTCGAGAGAGAGTAACAAACCTTAGGATTGTCTAGAACCGACACCCCCATTAACATATAATCTGCTAGGTTAGCATTAATGATACGTAAAATCCCCTTTCTCATAACTTGGTAAATTCTTTGGTTGATTTCCATTATGCTTCCTTATTGCTCAATTGTTAATTCCTTCGTGTTTAACTTCTGATTTAAGTAGTTGAATTCAATTCTCATATTTTCTTTCTCTGGCATTGCTTATTTCCAATTTTATATCTTTTAAGCCTTATATTTTTTTAGGATTTAGATTATTCTCCCTCCTTGTGGGATCAACACCTTTAATACTATCCTATGAATCATGCGCTTGTGGAATATTAAGGGTTTGTAAGATTAAAATTTACCCCGATCAAGTTTTTGGTGTCGTTACTGGGGATGTGTAGAATTAGTTTATTTCTTGTATTCTAAGGTGTTTCACTATCTTTTGTGATGATGTTACCCAATCACAAGAAGGGAAAAAAAGTGTAAGATGTTTGGTCAAAAGTCGAAAACACATTGATTTGGACATCACAAGGAAACAATGAAGAATCCTAAAAATTAGATATCAGGATGAGATAAAAAGAACGATCATGGATGACATATATTATAAGGAGCAAATGACTTTTGCAGATTTAAATGAGTCCCAATTTAGTTGGGGAAATCATCATCCATATATGAACACGAACACTCAGGGTGCCAAAACCACCCAGATTTCTATCAGTCTAATAATGGAAGTACTCACATTTGACATCAAGACCTAGTAGGATTTCAACAAGATCTGTCCTGTTCATGGGATTCTAAATTGGAAAAAATCACAGCTAAGCTAACAAATATGGAAGGGACCCAGAAGAGACTGGAAAAGAAATTTGATCAAGTAATGGAAAATTATGGCTCTTCTATTCATAACCTGGAGATTTAAGTGAGACAACTATCCCATGAATTTTGTAAAAGAAGAGTGGAAGACTCTCTAAGCAATATGGAATTAAATCAATAAGAGCAATATAAGGCTATCATACTTTGAAATAGGGAAGTGCAAGAAAAACCTGTGGAAAATCAAACTAAACCCCATCTTGTAGAAGACTAAGGGATAAAGAAAGAGGATGAAAAAAACAATGACAACCCTCCTTATTATTCTTTAGATCTTGGTATACCATGCTTGAACTAAAAAAATTAAGTTGTTGTCCATGAAGAGAACCTTATCATTTGAATTAGTGATGACCAAGTGGTATTCAACACGAATGATGTATTAAAGAATCCGGAGGAGGGCGACTCATAAAAAAATTGATGTGCTTGAATCTTTGAAGGAACGAGAGGACGAAGAACAGTAGACAACGAACATCAAGTTTGAAGAAGTTATTGAATTCTCATTTCAAGAAGCTAAAGAAGAAGAGGAGATGAGGGCCAACAAAAAAGAACTAAGAAGAGAACAACTCACCCTTTTACCGAGCAAACTGATGGATTCCATGGAAGATTTAGGGAGTTTGTTATTCCCTATTTTTTTAACAGTTCGCTCGAAAAAAGGACATTACTGAGCTTAATTAGTTTTCATAATTTTTTCAATATTGTCCTTTTGATCATTTTGCAATTTTTAGCTTACTTACAGGCTACAAAACTAAAGTTCAATAAAAAGGGTGGAAGCAAGTCTATTGGACCCCAAATGTTTCTTTTGTTTTGCTTTGGTGTTTTGGTGGATTTGAGATTATGAAATGGGAAGAATTAAGGTGAAATTTAGAAGTGAAATGAAAACAAAAATGAAGTTGAATATTTGTAGTAAGTTGATGAAGGATATGTATATATGTGTATGTTTTGTTATTAGTGCTCATGATTAATCATGGACTATAATTTCTTTATGGATGACATTGATTTGAAATGAAGTTGAGAATGAGGAGTAAATAAAGTAGTAAAGATCATCTTGGTATGAGTTGTGTTAAGGAAAGATTTTGAAACAAATTGGTAGTTGATCTGGAAAATGGTCACTGAGTATGCTTTAGTCTTTTAGCCATAACTTTTTCTCTAATTATCCAAACGAGGTGATTCTTAATTTGGATTAAACTAGAAATATATGGCTACATTTATTGTGAAGACATTGAATTTAAATTCTATCTTTAAGAATCTCAAATTTGTCATGAAGTTGAGAACTGGGTGTAGTACATTGGGAGATGAATGTAAAATTCGTGTTCTGAATTCAGGAGAAATTCTGGATTGATCTAGATAAATTTAGACAAATTTTTCATCTAAAAAGTTGTAGGGCTTTCTTTTATCTTTCGAATGGTATATAATATGAAATTTTTGGACATTTGAGCTGAAAGTTATGGTCCTCATGAGGGAAGATATTTAAGAGTGAAGTTGTATCTTCTATGTTTTGCTTCTTCTGCTTTTTGCTTCTTTATGATAACGTCACATGGTCTGTGATGACGTCATATCTTCTATGTTTTGCTTCTTCTGCATTTTGCTTTTTTTGCTTTTTGCTTCTTCTGTGATGATGTCACATGATCTGTGATCACGTCATATCTTCTATGTTTTGCTTCTTCTGTTTTTTGTTTCTTCTATGTTTTACTTCTTCTGCTTTTTCGTCTGTATCTATCTCCTATTCTAATTTTGACCCTTCAGAAGATAGACTCTGTCTTTGAGTCTTCATAAAAGTTGTAGCTCTTGAAGTCCTCTTTCTAACCCTATAAAGAACACCTTAATCCGATATCTGTAGGGAAAGTTATGGCAATTTTCCTAATCCTATATCGTCTGATGACATCACTTCGTTTATAAATGATGTCATATCGTCTATTCCTATTTTTGACCCCTCAAATGGTAAAATTTGTCTTCAAGGTCTTCATAAAAGTTGTATATCTTGAAGTCCTCTTTCAAACCATCTAAAAAAATCTAAATCCCATATCAGTAGGGAAAGTTATGCCAATTGTCCCAAGACAGGTTCAATATGATTGAGGACAAAACCTTGTTTGATTCTTTTGGCTTTAACTTCTTTTTTAGACTCCCAAATGAATATATTCTTGAACCATTGGACTCGTAAGACATTTCTCTACATCTCTAAAAAAAATCATAGCCATCTGAAATGAATTGTGAAAGACTGAGTGAAAAACATAGGATGAGTACAGTGAGTGTGCTCTTAAATAATATAAACTGATGTTATTCTACTAAACATACTTCAGTATTTTGATGATATCTTGATCTGTAGAGCTCCAAAAGAGATGATTTCTGACTTGTAGTAAACCAGAGACATAGAGTTACAAATTATCTAAAGAAAGTGAATTGTAAGTCAGCCTCTGAGACTTTCAAATTCTGGATGGAAGTTGGATATAGTGTACTGTTTCAGTCAAACAATAGTTTGAAATGTTTGACCCTTAACTTTTAGATTATTGAACCAAATTTAATGATTTTAGTATCATTAGAAACTTAAGACAACAGGAAGCATTTTCTAGGAGAAAGTGTTATGTTAGAATATTCAAGGGTATTTTTGGCAAGACACTTAAGTTTAAAAGAACATAAGCCTATAAGGAATGATAAAATGAACTTTTTGGACTCATTAAGGGCATAATTGGAAGAAGTATTGTCTTGCTTATAAATGAAGAAGAAAACGTGAATGGAGGGATAAAAGAAGAGAATAACAAGAAAGAGAAAGATAGTTTGGTGGTTTGAGAGAAAAGAAGAGAGTTGAGCTAGGGTTTAATTCTTCTTCTTCTTCAAGAAAAATATTGAAGTTGCTCAAGAAGAGAAAGAGGTAGAGGAAGAGAAGAGCTTCCATTTGAGCTAAAGATCTCTTCATTTGGTGAAGAATGAAGGTAAGATCATTATGAATCCTTTGAATTTTTGGAAGGATTTTAGTTAGTCTAGAAAATGCTTGGATTTAAGTATTCTAGTATCAATTTGAGTGATTTTACAGTGTGGGATTTTTCTATTGGATTCCTATTGAAGGAATAGGGAACCAAGCGAATCCTACCCAAGAGCAAGGAAAACGACAACCTTGACTTGGTTCTTAGCAAGAAATGAGGTGGGTAATTTATTTATAGTTACTGTGTAATAGGCAAAATGCCTTGTGTATGTATTGTGTGTTAAAATGACTTGCTTGAAATGTTGTGATATGGAAATTGCATTACGATGTATGACATTATGATGAAACAAATTGAATGGTGTGTCTGATCATGTTATGCCATTGAATTGAGTCATGACATTTTGTATAAGAAAAAGCATGAGATTTGATTGTGTTTAGGCGAGAGAGGAATCGTTTCATAATCACATGCACGTCGATATAAAGCCTTCTCTCGGCTGTACGCTTGTGGCCCACGAGATTTGAAAAGTGAACTCTTTTTGTTCACGGTGTAAACTTCGGTTTCTCTGTTTTGTTCTACGGAACTCTCGAGCCAATTGTGTGTACATTTGCATTTTGATGTGCTAGGTTATGGTGACATTTTGAGTGCTATGCTTCGATGTGAGTCACATCCAATATGTCCTATGTGATGATATTTTGAATTATGAAATGTGAATTGAAATTGTAAATGTTGAACTTTCATTGCGAAGTGTATGCCTATATGAATGTTTATATATATATGTTTGATTGTGTGGCTCATCGCCAACGACTATAAATATATTAGCCACTGAGCTGTGTAGCTCACCCCACTATTTCCTTCCTCAGGTGCAGATCGAGAAGATCAGTGATCCTTGCAAGATACTGGAACTCCAAGATAGTTAAAGACTTTTGGAATTATGTTAGTTCAAGAACTTTTTGTATTTTAGAATCATCTTAAGCATAAGCATTCAATTGTATCATGTATAGTTTGTATTTTTGTATGTTATATTTGTTTTAAGGCAAAAAGGGGTGGTTTTGAATGTAAAGATATTATGAAAACAAACATCGTGTTCTGTATGGGCCCAAGTGATTTTTAGAAACTCTAATGTATTCAATAATGTTTGAGTCCTTGTGACTAAATGGTTTAAAATAAATCGGGTCGATTTGTTTATCGACTTTTTCACATACGCTTTATTTGATTAAGATAATTTGCAACGTGATTTGAATGTTAATTGTCTCCAAATGCTGGGCTCCAGAAGCAGGGTCCAACATGCTCTGTGGATATTATGGTAGGTTGAACGTATGAACAACTCGTGATTGACAAATCGAGAAAAGTTTCAAAAGATTTGCAACAAAAACATGAACAAGGTACGATTTCTTATGATTCATATCATAGTTTTATTTAAGTTAACCTATTATTGGGATCCGATCGAAATTTGTAAAAAAAAATATTTTCCACTATGGTCATGATTCACTCATGGTTAGATTCCTATAGTGGTATCAAAGCCTCTGTTTTGTGTTTAACTTGGATTAAGTGCTTGATATTGTTATTGACTTTAATAAAAATTAATCTTTTACGCTATTGTTTTTGTTTTCCCAAGACTTTTTTTATCTGTTTCTGAATTGTGTTTGCACAAGTTCTATAAATTTTTTGATAACTTAATTCACATGTGTGTATCTAGAATTTGTTTCCCTACTCTTGTGTTTTGAGTTTTGAAAAATCTAAAACCTGAAATGTATATATGCTTGAATTTACTGTCTATGTAGTTCCTGCGATATATTGCATTTTATGTATAAGGTTCCAGTCATGTATCTCATACATAATATATATCAAATATACGTCACGAAAAATAAAACAGAAACAGAGCCTCAAAAGCCATATCTACTCATGCACATAGATATAGAAAACAAAAACATGAAATGAAATATTTCGTTACCCACAGGAGGGCTAGAATTGTGAATTCTGAAAATTTGATGAGAAATTGGAAAAATGCATTTCATGCAGTATTATTTGTGATAT
>JANZLX010178465.1:0-12622 GCA_025531955.1 Erythroxylum orinocense
TTAAATTGGGAAATTGTGAACTATTTGTTATGATGTAACACATTGCGATACATGGATTTAAGTACGATACATGTACTAGTTACATGGGACATATGCATTTCACACATAAATGCATGAATTGATAATAACAGTTGTGACCGGAGAAGCCACTGATACTGAAAAAGAGCCTCGAGCTCGAAAGGAGATAGTGCATACCTAGAGGGCTATCGTACTCCTAAGACGCGTCTATTGTTTACTGTTTAAGCGCTAGGTCACAACACTTAAATAAAATGGGAAAAGTTTCACATATGCATTGCATACATATTTGATTGAATACTGTAAATGGGAAAAAGGCAAAAGTGCCCTATACAATTGTGATTTGCTTGTGTATAATGATATAGTACTTCTGACTATGTTACTGTGAACTAAACTGTGATTTGCTTGTGTGCTGCATGAATTGGGCGAACCATCCATGATGGTTCCTCACTGAGTTCGCAAAACTCACCCAAAATTTGTAATCATTTTTCAGGCCTTGAAGAGTACCCTGTTAGACAAACGGGAGTATGCCTATTGCATACCAGTCGGAGATAGAGGTCGGCATTAGTTCACTTCTGCATTAGTGGCAATCAATTCTTATAGAAATGTATATTTCCGCAATTGCTGTAAAATAGTACTTGTATTTCAGTGGGACCCAAGTGGCTGTTGACATTCGTTTGATCGTAATGTAATTACTGAAAATGTTTATGAATAAACTTGGACCCAAGTTGGTTATGGATTTTTGTACATTCGATGGCTAAATACTGTGACTGTATTATGATGATCTAAAATGTTTTCAAATAGAAGCGGGTCTAAATTGTTTACTGAGTGTTTGAATGTATTCGAGTGCTCTAGCATACCACTCTCGTGAGACACGGACTCGGATATCACCCACGATATCGGGTTCGGGTCCTGCAAGAGTGAGGTGTTACATCAAGACTTTCTCCTTTATCTTCGAAAGTAGTCCTCCCTCAAACTTACGGCACTTATCCTCCTCATTGACAACAATGTTGGCTATATACCGTGATAGCTGTGTGAACTTCAGCTTGTATTCACTCACACTCATGTTGGTCTATGTGAGATTTAGGAACTCCCTAGCCTTCTCTTGGATATAGACCCTCGAGACGTATTTCCTCTTGAAAGCCTCCAAAAAGGCTCTCCATGATAACACCGGAGGTATATCCTAACTGTGGGGCACTGATTCCCTCCAATGAAGTGCGTTCCCCTGTAGCAAACTCACTGCATAATCTAACTTCTCCTTATCAAAGCACTTCATTTGAACCAGGACCCTCTCTGTCCTCTTCAGCTATGCTTCAGCCTCTTCAGGATTTGTAGTCCCATTGAAATCTACAGTTCCATACGTATGGAGCTTATCATATTGCCTAGTCCTCTCTACTGGAGCTGGTACCGAAACTTGCGACCCTTGGCCCATGGCATAAGTTAAAGCCTGAGCGAAGGCTTGAAAAAACTGTGGGTCCATAGGAGGCATAGGAGGAGGCAGTGGAGGCACCTCATGTTGCACACTAAGTGCCTGAAGATTCGGAGTAGAATGTATCCCGGCATCTTGCATTGCAGGACATAAGATTCATTCGTGCTCCCTTGAACAGAACTAGATCGAGTCACAGCTCCTTGAGTTCTCTTTCGAGGCAGCATAATCACTCCTTCAATTTAAAACATTTAAAACCTTTAGTTCATGTTTCATCTAAAACAACTTCAAATCATGTAAAATAATTTAAATCATATAAAACAATTCAAAACAATGTAAGTTATTTCACTTTAAAACAGTGCATGCTCATTTCATGCCTTAGACTACCCACTTCATGCCTAGGATACTCTTAAACCTAGTAACAAACTTAAACCTAAACCTAGTGGCAAACTTAGACCTAAACCTAGTCGCAAAATTAGACCTAAATCTAGTCGCTCTAACTTTTTGATAGAAGATTAAGATCATCTTAGAACGTTTTGATAGAAGACTTTGAGATCTACAACTTTTATGAAAACCTCAAAGATAGATTATATCATTTGAAGGGTCAAAAATGGAGCAGACGAAGCAAAAAGTAGACAATAGCACAAAGCAAACAAAGCAAAGTCAACTTAAGACAATGTAACTCTTAAGACGAAGCAGAGTCAACTTAAGATGAAGCAAAGTCAACTAAAGATGATGCAACTCTTAAGACGAAGCGGAGTTATCTTAAGGCGAAGCAAAGTCAACTTAAGACAATGCAAATCTTAAGACAAAGCGGAGTCAACTTAAGATGAGGCAAAGTCAACTTAAGAAGATCCAACTCTTAAGATGAAGCGGAGTCAACTTAAGACAATATGACGTCAATACAGAAGATACTTCTCTACAGACGATATGATATCATCATAGATGATGTGATGCCATCACAGATGATACCACTTGATACTCCTAAGCATCTCCCCTTCTAAGGAACATAACTTTGAACTGCAATGTCCAAAAACAGTTGGAAAGCTAGAAGAAAGACCTACAACTTTCTAGAGGGCACATTTGCTTAATCAGCCTAGGTTAATCCAGATCTTCCCCTGCTTCTTGCCACAAACTTTTTCCTTATGCAAACTTAAAAATGCAATGTATAAATTTGAGAGGAAGTCATGAGAAAAAAATGCAATTTTATTCCATTTGCATCAAAAGATAAGAGTTTTACAAAGCTTTAGTGAGCATTTCAAGCAGCAAATACATTAACATCTCAAAATCCCAAAATACAAAAGATACGTGAATCATGAGATGCTCAAAATGCAACTAAAGCCTTACTTTACAATATTTGCTTCAAATACAAAATATTCAAAGATTGGAGTGATGCCTTGACTATTGACTACTCGATATCTTGCTCATCACCTGGATATGGGAGAGGAGAGTGGGGGGTGAGCTAAAATCTCGTGGGTAACAAGTTTATAATTGGTAACTAGCAAAACCATTTATAAAGTCATTTTCAATATAGAAAATTCATATTTATGCAAAATGTGTATGCATCATTCTTATCAGCTTATCATGAACATATAGCATATCAAAACGGTTTGGGTAGATCCATAAACATAACGCACTACACATTTCCACATAATGGTCCTGTATAGCCGTAAACTTGAGGGAGTCCATGAAGGAGCTCCGTGCCACTAGCGAGTCGATGGGAGAAGCCTATAACTTGGTCAATGTGCACATGACATTCTTGAGGGACTACCACAAACCCACATAACACATATTTCATGAACTAAAAATAGTTTGCCCTAAATGGAACATTTTTACAAAACTTGTGTTTCATGAGCATAAAACATTTCATATGCATTTCCAAAACTTGATTTCTTAAACTTGCTGTTCTTTTAAAAATCATTTCCATCATTTAATTCATAAAAATTTAACATAATTCATATACAATCATGTAGCACAATCTTACAACCTTTAAAAAGTAATAAATGCACATGAATAAGGTAGTTGAAAAATCATTTCTTGTTATTTCTTGAAAGAAACTTTAATGGCTCATTACTTAATTATAAAAGTGAAATCCACCTTGAATTTCCTTGCTTATAACTTGCTCAAATGTGGCTCTCCTCTTGCTCCTCTTGTATTTATTGATTCACTTTCCATAGACAAAAATCTCAAGTTCAAATGGGTTGCAAAATTGAAGATCCACAAAGTACATTTACTAAAATTGCTCTTAGAGTACCTAACCCTGTGCATTTTCTAAGCTCTTTGAACCAAAACCCTTTAAAAATCCAAAGCATTAAAAATGCTCTTACCTTAAATCTTCACCAAATGAAGAAATGTTTAGTTTAAAAGAAAGCTCTTGTTTTCTTCTACGTTTTTTCCTTCTTACACAACCTCAAAATCACTCTTTAAGACTAAGAAAAATCAAAACCTAGCATAACTCTCATTTTTCTCCTCTTTTTCTCTTTTCTCATGCTTCTCTGTTCTCTCCTTTCTTCAATCATGTTTTTGGATTCTTGAATGCAAGCCAACAATTTCCTCTTCCCATTTTGCCCCTCCTTTAATGCTTTAAGGTTTCTAAACTTATGTAACTTGCCAAATTTGCCCTTACATACTCTTACTACTCTAATACTGCAATTCCCTTAACTTATTTCATATTATCTTACCCACATTAATATGATAATTAATCCCAATTATTAATCCCTCAAAACCTCAAAATTAATTTAAATCATGCCTAGTAAAAAAATTCAGGGGCCAACGAAAGTAGCGGGGACTAAGAGATTGATGCAGTTGCAAGAGTTGGAGGAATTATGTTTCACAGCTTATGAGAATGCCAAGTTATTCAAAGAGCAATTGAAGAGATGGCACAACAAGCACATTAAAGATAGCCAGTTCAAGGAATGTGATTTTGTCTTATTATATAACTCTCCGTTAAAATTATTTCTAGGCAAGCTACGTTCAAAATAGAGTGGGTCGTTCAAAGTTACCACTATTTATGGGAATGGAGCCTTAGAACTTGACAATGCATGTGATGAGAAGTTCATGGTGAATGAGCAAAGATGTAAGCTTTATCTTGGAGGTCTTATCCATAGACTTAAGGAGGTGATGGCTTTTCAATTTAACCCTTGAGTGACAGGTTTCGCTCATGATAAAAACCTTAAAATTAGTATATGTGTGTTTAAGTTTAAATAAAAGTCTGTTTGAATGATTGCTTGTTTAAAAAGTTTCTTTTGGGAAATAAACATTGGTACGATTGCAACCAAAGTTGAGTTTTATGAATAGTCACTAGCTTCCAACTTCAGGAGTGATCGCAAGTCAGTAGAGTGTGATCGCGATAGAGGAACTACTTATCAGGTGCACTTTTGAGTGCGATCGCGAGCTGTTTGATGTGATCGCCCACATTAGGTAACATTCGAATTTTTTTTTTCTAGATTTCTTAACAAAATTTATGAGCCTTTACTTCCTCTGCTATTTTCCTTAGCTATTTAAACATCATCTTCCAGAGTTCTTGCGATATTCATATCTCAAAAAACCTAGACTCTAAAAATTTCTTATTTGAGAAAGAAGGAAGAAGAGAAGTAAGTTGCGATCGCGACAGAGGAACCAACCTTTTAAAAACCCTTCATACAAATCACCCATTGGAAAGAATGTCAAGGAGGAAGATACTAGCCACCATGTCTAATGGGAATGATAAAGCCATTCGACAATTGATGCAGGATTTATCGGCTCAATATTCTTCCTCGTTCCCAATTTTCTCGCATGAGGAAGGCAAGAAGTACCAAAAGCTAAAAGCGAAAAGAATCATTGTACCAAGGTACTTTAATTGGGAGATGGTGACACAACTTGATCTCAAGGATAATCTTTTAGCTATGGCTGAGAGATTGGGAAGTCTATGAGGAACTAGTACATGAATGTTACGCCATATTGATGGTAGAAGGGGATAAATGTACAAGCTATGGTTTACGTTATGTAGACAAGAGTGGGAAATGGATTCCAAGATGCGAGAGCAGTTACTTGGGTTGCCACAATAGGGTTTAATTAAACTAGCTAGCAAATTTTGCTCAGGGGATATTTGGCAAACAATTACGCAAGGTACATCAGCCTATTCTGTTCATAACGCCCCAAATTTGCTCATTTAAGATGCTTCATTGATTCTTCTGCACAAATTTATGGTAATATCAATGTTCAGCATGGTAGAGAGTAATAAAGTTTTGAGCTAAGAACTATATGCCTTGTGGTGTGCTTCTAACAACACACCTTATTATACCTCCAGTCAATTGTTGAAGGGATTTGTGTAGATGGCACGACCATCTAGCACTAAATTGGGATTGGGGTATATGTTGACTGCATTAGCTAAATCAGTGGGCTTTGACCTAACAATGCTGAAGTGCATTCCGACAAAAATTTTTGACCAAAGATACTTGCATGTTTATGGCCTGATGAGCTTCATAGGATGCAGTTTACGACCTTATCATGAGAGAGTAGTCGTTAAACATAGAGGAACAAGGGAGTCATTCTCTAGCAAAGAAAAGGAAGAAAGCAGCGAATCACGAAAAGAAGAAGCACAATCTGCCATTCCTGCTGTAGATACTGCTACAGTTCTAGAGATGCTCAAATGCTGGGAGGATGCTACTACAGCAAATAGCCACAGGTTAGCAACAATTGAAACAACAATGACAGATATTCAAAAGCAGCAATGGTACCAAGCAAAGAAATTCAAGAAATTTATTGTTGCATCTAATGTGGAGGTACCATCACCTACATCTTCACCACCAGGTTCTCCTATTCCTTGAAAGCCCTACATAATTTTGTTTTATGTACTTGTACATTGGTTCTTGCAATCTTTTCTGTTTTAATGTTCGTGTTGTGTTATGTGCTATGACTCAAGTAGTAATATGCCAAGACTCCTTAACTTAACTTGACATGATTTCTAACATCCTACATGCTTTTTAATTATTAAAAATGAGTGAACATGACTAATGATCATTTGAGGATAGTGTACATAATAGAACAGCTTGGGAATGTGACGTGAAATTTTTAAAATAGAGGATAAGAAAAACATTGTATGAATGATAAGGAGGAAATAAAAAAAAAGTTCAATTATAAACTTTTGCTCCGCTGTACTGAGGGTGCTCGAAACTGGCCTTGGACACATAAGCAGTTCTCGTAGTCACTATACCTCCAAATTTTTGCTTCGCTATGCAGAGGATGCCTGAAACTGGCCTTCGACACATGAACAGTGCTAGTAGCCACTTGATGATGAAAGTACAATAGGTTTTGTGTATTTGAGTATGCTCCTCATTTACATTCAATTAAAAAAAATTTCATCTCAAGCAAGCTTCGTAAATTGTGATGGAAATAAGGTTTCTTCTTCCTCATTACACAGTTTTCATAGCAAGTTCTCCCCAATACACATATAAAGTTCCTGGTGCTAATTATTGATCTTGTGTTCGTTCTATTCGCAAATTGATTTATGAGAGCTTCATCTACGTTCTTGCTAATTAGGGGGTTGGTACGATTTTAACAACCATGTCTAGTTAGGCAAAGATTATCTAGTATCATGCTACTTGGGTAATTGTTTTTGTTTGAATTTTATTTTTTCGTAATGTGTGCTTGAGGACAAGCACAAGTATAGTGGTGATTATTGATGTGAGTTTATTTATTTGACGAGTGTTAATGTTTTTAGATATGTTTTTGGTATTTTTAGTTCAGTTTAGTTTAGTTTTTTGGACAAATTGATGTTTTGTTAAGTGTGAAGGAAAAGGGTAGCAAGATGAGAAAACTTGGTGAAAGAAACAAGGAAAGAGTGTCTGTCGCGATCCTAATTCAGTAAGGTACGCTCGCGACGAATTTACGATCGCGAGACGTTAAGGTGCTCTTGCAATGCATATGTGCGCTCACAACAGTAAACAATGCGATCGCGACAGAGGATATTATATAAGGAAGAACAAGGTGCGATTGCAAGAGTGTCTAGTGCGACCACACTAGAAATTTTGCAAGAGTGTCTATGTCAAGCTGCTGAAGATACATGTGTGACTGAAGCTGTACTACTGAAGATTATCATGGCAGAGGAATAAAGAACATTGATGGATGTGGTTAGGCCTGGATTTCGGCAAGATCAGCAAAGTGTGACAAGACCTGCCGTGACAGCAAACAATTTTGAGATCAAACCAGCTTTGTTGTAAATGTTACAAGTGACAGTACAATTTTATGGGTTGGCAAATGAAGATTCAAATACCCATATCACAAATTCCCTGGAAATTTGTGACACTTTCAAGTACAATGGAGTAACAAATGACGCAGTTTAATTATGGTTGTTTCCATTTACCCTGAAGGATAAAGCTAAGGTATGGTTCAACTCTCTTCCATCAGGGTCCATTAATATATGGACTGGGTTAGCTCAAGCATTTCTGTCCAACTATTTTCCTTTAGCCAAAACAGCGAAGATCAATAAGGAAATCACAAACTTCCAACAGCAAGACGGTGAATCATTGTATGGGTTTTGGGAAAGGTTTAAAGAGTTACAACGAAGTTGCCCTCATCACAATTTACATCGGGAATACTGTTGCAAACTTTTTTCAATGGAGTTAACACCACCACGCGTGGTACAATTGATACAGTTGCTGAGGGATCTTTAACAAAGAAGACAATTAATGCAGCATATGATCTATTGGAAGAAATGGCAGCCACTAATGCATTATGGGCATCAGAAAGATATAGATAAATTATTACAGAAAAGAAGGGGGTTTTGTCTCTTGATCTAGTGACTACTTTTGTTGGGCTTTAGTTATAAAACATTAGCATATTTCCCTGTAGGGTTATCTTAATAAACCCTTATTAGCCATTCCAACAAGGATGGCATGCCCATACCAAGCAATCATCAAAATCACATTTTAACTTCTTCAAACAAATTTAGCTCTATGTCTATAGTTTATTTTGAAACAAGAACCATCTCATTCGGAGCTCTATAGCTCAAGATATGCTTAAAAATCCAACGTATGTTCATACCTCGGTTATGCTCTTCCAACCGATCCCTCATTTTCTTTACATCATTCTTTTTCAAATCAACACCAAAAGCTACCAATTTTTATGGAGAGATAGAACAATGTGTTTGGAATCTATTACTTCAAAAATCACTTCATTTAGAGGCATGATGATGAAGTTAAGGCCAAAAGAATCAAGTATGTTTATGTCGTCATTCATATTGTACCTATCTTGGGACAATTGCCATAACTTCCTCTAGAGATGTCGGATTGAGGTAATTCTTGGACGGTTTGAAAGAGCACTTCTAGATCTACAATTTCATGAAGACTCTGAATAGATAATCTACCATTTAGAGGGTCAAATGCAAATTTCCTAAAGTGTACAGTGTATGTCCGTTGGGGCCATTCCAAACCTAAGAAGGTCTGTTTAATGGACTTAATTGTTAAGTCTAAATGACTTCACGTCTAATAATTTTAGTGACAATCAAATAATAATAATATTAGAAATAAGTGAACTGTTTTGATTAGTGTCTTAAGCGTGCAGCAAGAAAACAGAGGAAGACAAAACATAGAAGAAGCGCAAAATAGAGAAGAAGCGCAGAAAACAAAAGGAGTGCAGAAAACACAAAAGAAGCGAAAAACACAGAAGAAGCGCAAAATATAAAAGAAGCGTGAAAAACACAGAAGAAACACAAAACACAGAAGAAGTGCGAAAAACATAGAAGCAGCGGAAAACACAGAAGGAGCGCGGAAAAACAGAAGAAGTATAAAAGACAGGAGAAGAGTAAAAATACAGATGATACGAAGACGAAGATACTATAGTACGTAGGATGGCTAGTCAGTTGGAGTTAGTTACAAAACGCAACTGACTAATTGTTTCTACAAGAAACAAAAAGCAGTTATCCAGAAGCGGTTGGAGACGAAGGCTATAAATACAAGTCATAGTTGAAGATTGATCCAGTTTGAACTTCAACATTTAGATTTCAAGTTAAAAATCCTGTACTCATTGTGCGATATCAGAGAGCAAACTTTACTGTAACAAAAAGCTCAATATCTTTCCAATGAGATAAAGGAAAAGCTGAGAGCCTGAAGAAGCTAAAAGAGTGAAAATAAAACTTTGTGTAAGAGACCTGAAGAGGCTCTGTAAGGGAAAGAATACTTGTACATTTGAAGAAGAATAGTGAAATCTCAGACTAAATCTGAGTGACTGGACGTAACCCAAGGTTTGGGGTGAACTAGTATAAAAATCACCATGTCTATCTCCTAACTCTTTATTTAATTTCTATTGTTCTAATACAAGTATATAGAAGTTAGTTGCGATTTATCCAAGTAGCTATTCTCGTATAACATTTTTTATATTCACTTAGTAGCTTTGAAAAAGTTTGTTTTCAAAGAAACGTCAAAGGGGTTTGTATTCACAAGAAGTATACAAAATTCAATCCCCCCTTCTTTTGCATTTTGTATATTATACGTAAAGTCTATGCTAACAAGGTAACTGTAACAGTAAGTTATAGATAGTAATTTCTTTCAAGAGAAAATTTTATAGGGAAATTTTCTCAAAGCCTTGAAAATATCACCTACTCTAGAATACTCTTGAAATACTCTAAAATCGACTTTTATAGAACTCTTAACAAAGCATTTCAATACTTCGTTCTTGATATCAAGTTCTTTTTCCTCACACTCTCAACTTCAGATACTAACATCAATATCTTAAGAAAAATACATTTGTGCATTTAGCCTTTGTTAACTACATATTACAAATGGAGAAATCGATGATTCACAGAAGACAAGTTGATTTCGATTCCCTGAAGAATAACCAGATGGACATCGAACTAGAGATTGAAGCAGCGGGTTGGAAAAACTTCTTTTAGGTCCATGAAATAGTATATATGAATTAAGTATATGATTTTTGGAAGAATACGAAAGTAGTAGACGATACTCTAGAATCAGTGGTGGATAGATTGTCAATCATTGTGACACTGGAGTCAATCAAAAAAGCTAGTGAATGTCCATGTTTTGGAGCAAAGGTGGCTCATAAAACAAGATGGATGACTCAAGCCAGTGTAGAAAAAGCACATATCAATCGACAACTCTATGGATGTAGTGACCCAAAGGAAAAAAAGGCCTCAACTCTTGTTCCAAAGGCTAGGGTTCTACATGCGCTACTCTTTCATTGTGTTCTACTAAGAACAGGTTCAAAGAATGTTGTGATGACGATAGATGAACAATTCCTATTCCATTTACTCAACCATTAACCCATAGATCTTCCACACCTAATTCTCAGTTATATGATGAAGTCGAAGAGAAACTCTAATGCCCTATTGTATGGTATGCTACTGAAAAGAATCTTCAGAGATTTTGGAATTTTTCTTGAGAGAGGAAACAGAATGAAGATGAACATAAAGAGTGTCATTAACACAACAACCATCAGTAGAATGGACTTGAAGAATCAAGAAAAGGAGGATACAGATTCTAAGGCAAAAGCAAGGACTGAGGGGGAGCATATTATCAAACGCAGATTGAGTGAAAAGGTTACTCCTACGAGGAAGACAAAACCTCAATCCACTGAAAGAATGTATACAAAAGAAAAGAAGAAATCGTCAGATGAATCAATGAAAACTAAGAGGATGTCTCACAGTGAAGAAAGTCAGGTGAAACAGTCTGAAAAACAAGTGTCTTTGAAGAGAAAGTGGGAGACACTTCATTCTAAAAAATCCAAACAAGCAAGAAAGTCACCAAGACTACTAAACTTGCGTCAGTAAGAGTGGAAGAAAGGGAAAGGTTTGACTCTTGATAAAGATTCAGGGAAGACAAATAAAGCATAACCGGCTACTAGATCTGTGGTCTCAATTTTGCATGAGGAGCCAGCAAAATCGACCAAAGAAACAGAAATTAAGAGAAGGTTGGTGTTTGTAAGAAAGAAACCTCAACCTCAACAAAAAACTCCTTTTAGGCTGGTAGAAGAAAGTAAGAAGCAAAAAACCAGTAAGAAAAAGAGTACTTTAACTGATGTTCAACAAAATAAAAAGTCAGTTGAATACAGTTCAACAAGTTAATCATTCTCAACCTATGGGAAAAGAGGATTTGAAACTGAAGGTGATTAGAGAAGTTGTTCCTGTCAGAAGTAGAAGCTCAATATTTGTAAGTGAACCTGTGAGAAGGTTGGTCAAGGTGCAATTCAAACCAATAATGGTAAATAGTCGATCAATACGTCTGTTAAATTATGGAGACAAAAGGTTGTATGGTGTTCTGCGAGATGAGAGGTTAGAACCATATCTAATGCAGATGACCAAGGAGAGGTATACTATTTACCTAATCACAAAAAGAACAGTAATCAAGATTGTACCAGACATACAACCAAGACTTTTAATTGTACGCAATGAAGACAAAGGGAAGAAGAAAATGTATCCATAAGGAAATACGGGTGATCTTATAGAAGATCAAATAGAAGCTAAAGTGAGGAACATAGATGAGGCATGCCATGCAACTCAACCCAGAGGAATCTATGTTTCACATCATATCTCAAAAGCATCAGGAAGTCATTGTGGATGCTACACCACAGATGAAACTTTTCAGGTAGTTGGAAGAATAATAGAAGGGCAATATAGAACCATCAGGGTTGAAGATATTAGTTTCAACTTAGAGACTCTTGTGCACCTAATCATGTGCTTTAGACCTTTGAGCTCTATATATTCAATTAAAGATGTCCTACACCCTCTTGGAAAACCAGTTCCAAAGCTACCTCGACCTGATGACCTTGATCTCCCCGAAGGAAAACAATCTTTCAAACCTCCTATTCTCAAGATCATTGAATTAGATGTTTTACCTTCAGAAACATCTATTGCTACAAACTTCCTTCCACCAAGAACACCTCAACAGGATCCTACTATTGGCTTGGAACAAGTTAGTCACACACAGCAGTGGAATCATGAAGTCTTAGTCAAGGAAATTGAAGAAATTCATGAGAATGTTGATGATCTGCATGACTCAGTGGGTGATTTACATGAGGAAGTAGCTCATTTACGAGTTTTTATGGAAGAAGACCTCAAGTTAATCTGCACTGATATGAAACGAATGTTCTCTGAAATAATGAAGCATCTTTGGTAACATGTAACTTTATCTTCTTCAGTTACAGTTTTGTAATGAAAATATTTATTATTAATAAAACAAAAGAGTTTGGTTT